>VZRE01001175.1:453528-536212 GCA_013396775.1 Cephalopterus ornatus
GGGCTCTTGCATGTCCCAAGAACCATCTGTTTTTCCTTTCCCCCCTGCCCACACTCAGCTGAGCTTTGCCTTTTCCTCCTCTAACCCCATCAGAAAATGGCTGGTGAAGTTCAGGGCCTGCTGGCATGGCCTGAAGTGATGGGAAGCTCATTACACTGGCATATTAGCTCAGGACTGGGATGGCAGATGTGCCTCTCCGGCTTCCCTATCGAGGGCAAGGCCAGCAACCACCAGCTCCTGCTTTTCCAGACATCGCCCAACTCCCTTTGACCTGCTCCATGTTGCTCACATCCACTTTGGGTTTTACAAGAAGAAAACATCACCTTAAAATTAGCAAGAAGGATTAAAATTGACAAATTTCTGTGCCCTGTGATGAACTGTCAGAGGCACCGCGGGAGCCCTGGCAGGACGTAGGTGGATTAATTGCTCAGAAGGTTACTCCAGTGAATTGCACTGTGGGCTGGGACTGTGTTTTTCAAACTCAAGTGCCAGAAAGGTTCATGAGCCGCCTTCAAACTACCTGGTGGACTTGGCAGCGCAGGGGTAACGGTTGGACTCGATGATTCTATAGGTATTTTCCAACCTGAATGATTCGATGATTCAGAAGAGGCTTCAGTTTTGTTTACCGGAGTTTTAAAAATGCCTGCTGGGAGGCACTTTGCTGCCAGCAATGCTACACCTTCCACACACTGTCATAGGTACAGGAGCAGCGCCCCGTGTGGGTGCCACCTGAATTCCCCACCACTAAAGCACACAAATGTGATTCAGCCCCATCCTGACCTCAAATTTCTACCATATTGCTTGGCACCTGCTCAAGGGCACCTGTAAGACGCCTGAAATAAAGGAACTCTGCAGCCCCAAGCTACACGTTGCTCCTTCTCCTCTCCATTGTTTTGCTGGGTTTTGCTCAATTCTATTTTTTCCTCTCCCTCTCTGTGCATCTCTTCCTGCCCTCTGCAAACCCTCCTCCCACCCCACAAATCTGCAGAGCACCTTCTCCAGGGCTGTCAAATCTCCCATTGCCTTGAGATGGGACTTCCTTCTACACCATCCTTCCCATGGTTCCTTGTGGTTCAGGTGCTCCCACATGGATGTACTTTGGGAAGAAGGGTTTCATAAATTCAGTAAATGTCACGACATAGAAATGAAAGAAGCAGAAAGACCATGGGTATTCAGGGGCTCTGGCACATCAACAAATTTGGGGGAGGAGGCCAGCACTGCTGAGGATAGATAGACATCAAGAGTGCCACAGTGCCATAAACCACACCAGCAGAGCAAGCCAGCACTAGGCCTATGTTTCAATAAATCAAATGCTAAAGACCCAAAAGAGGCCTCACTAAAACACACTTCACACAGCAGACTGAAGAGGTACTTGGACCCACTCTGAGGGACTGAAAATGTTCTTTGCTGCCAGCCAGGAAGGCTGGACACATCCGCCCTGACCCTGCCTGGGGTGCTGGGAGGAGAGCCAGGGAAAGCACCTGCAGTCTCAAGGTCTTTTAGTGTTATTACTTGATTTGGGAGTGCCAAGAGCACTGTTTCCATACCCTTCCTGGTAAATCCTCTGACCCTAAATAACCTGAGTCTATCAGGCTCACTTAGATTTGCTAATCAAACTGCCCTAAAGCCAGGAGCTTGATTGCAGTATTACAGAAAAGCTCTCCAGCCCCACGGAAGGAAAAAAAAGCAGCTTCCCACCCCCCAGCCTTTAAAATTTTTTTTTAAAGCTTTCAGCCTGCTGTCTTACATACCATAAAGTCTCCAGCAAAATCTTCTGTGTTGTCCCCGACCTCGGGATAACCCACACACTAAGCCAACAACTGCAGCGGTGCAGCCGTTCTGCCTCTCTCGCTTTCTGTTTCGGACACGTGCACTTGCTGGTGCGCTTCATTTCTCCTTCCCCTGCCTCCAGCTGCCCGGGGTCCCTGCTGCCTGATCTCCAACGAGGAGGAAGTAAGGGAGGTCTGAGAGCAATGCTGGAAGCACCCCCAGGCACTGACCCACAACACGCAGCGCCAGACAATGCTATGCCACGGCCAACAGTGGCTTGGACCCTGCTCTCCTAGCTCCAGCACTGAGCACATCCATACAGACAAGGCAGCTACTGACTGCTCCGTCCAGATGGCCTTCCCACAGCTCCAAGAATTAGCCCCTGAGGAGAGACCCCAGAGACACGAGCCCTGCAGAAAGGAAACGTGGAGCTGGCCGTGCAACAGAAAGGCGAACTGCTCCTCCTCCTCTCTTCCTCCCACCAGCAGAAATGCAAGTACAAATGCCCAGTGCTTCTGGCTTCCTTGGAAAACAGCTCTGGAGCAAACCCATGGAGACCTAGAGTGCAGCCAGATGATGACCTGCAGCACAGCTCAAGCAGCCCAAAGCGTGAGATCGCTCCTCGTCGCTTACCGCCGAGAAAGCAACCGGGAGCTCCCTGCTGAGTTTCGGTGCAAGACGGCTTCGCTTAAAAACCACCAGCTCTTGTTTTGCCGTGACACCAAGGAGGAGCAGTCCGGGGTCAGCCACCACATCCGCCAGCTGAGCTGGCTCCCTGTCGGAGGGCAGCACCACTGGCACCGCAGCCGCCTCGAATCACAGCATCGGTGCAGGCAGCACCGTGCCTGCGGAGCTCCCCGGGCACAGGAGAGCTCACCCAGTGACAAGCCACTGCCCCCACACTGTCCTTGTCACCTTTCACAGGCAGGCAAACAGGCCAGGGTACTGTAAATGCTCCTTGAGGAGCAAATCCCAGCTCCTTGCCACCTCCACCAAGGATTAAGGCTGCTCACTACAAGCTCACCCAGCACTGTATTGCAAATAATTTTTATTTCTTAACAACGTGCTATTTCTGCTGAAACACTCCCAAGTGTTAAGCCCCAACACGGCCAGTTAATAATGGCGTGGTGCAAATAGTGAGCAGAAGACAATGCCAAAGCATCCCTATTTATTTCACTTCTCACGAACTGTCCCTTATCTAATCTCACAACTGGATGCCTGGCCTGTTCCTGCTGCTCGTGAGCAGCTCGTGGGCCATTCTGTGAACTCCTGTTAACCACAGGGGAAGTGAAGGGTGATGTCACAGGGCTGGTGCCTCCCCACAGACTGGGGCACTGGTGGCATACAGAGCCACAGTTGGGCACTTTTCTACAGCTGCTGCTCAGGTATGTCCCACATGGCCCAGAGCAGCCCAACTTGGTATCCAAGACTTAACCACACAGCCTCTGACTGCAGAGCCACCCCATCCCGCTGGGAAGCATGTGGCAGGTTGAGTTTCCTGCACCTCCAGGAGCACACAGCCAGCATGGAGCAGAGTATCCCAATTTGGAACCTGCCAGGGCCTCGGACCAGCCAGCAAATAATTTGTGCAATAAGCTGCTGCTCGAGCCCCTTGGTGCAGCCCTGGCTGCAGCTGGGCTTGCAACCAGTGCTATCCACAAGCCAGGCAGACCAGCTCTCCAGCCTGAGGTGACCAAAGCAGCACTGTCACCACTCCTGTGGCTTTGCTGGAGACAGGGGATGCCCCCACCCCTGCTCTGCACACCCTCAACTTTGGAAAAAGAAGTTGCTTTAAATCTCTTTCTGCCAGCAGCGAGCATGACCTATTTTAGCAATAAAAGGAAAAGCTCTCTGGTGCCTGGATACCCCTTGGCACTGGCAGCACAGCACTTGCTCATCAGACCGAGAAATGCACTTTTTAGCCTTCGCCTGGAGAAAATTTTTTCCCAAAGCCGATTCCCAAAGGTAAGAGGAAGGGGGAAAGGTTTGGGAGGAACCAGGGTGGTAGCAGAGCTGTCACTGCATGAGTCCAGCAGCTCAGACTGCATGGGGACCAGCGTGGCCCATCGTCCTCAGCCTCCCCACAAAGGTGGAACAATCCCCTGCTGCTGAAAACCTCTACTCAAGTGCAAAGGAGGTGATTATTGATCCAAACAGGTTGTTCACAAGCACAGTGCTGTCTGCCCAACTTCCTTCTAAAACCCTGGGAGGAGTTCACTGCAGATTAAGAAAAAAAACCTGACATAAACTAAACAATAACTTCTCCACAATCAGCTCCACTGTTGAAGATAAGGTCAGTAATAAAAACCTGGCTGAATACATGCATTTTTATCTTGCCTATGGGGATATAACATGTGCTGAAAAGACAAATGCCCTTATTGTTCCGATGGTCTCACTGCCATCCATCTCTCAGAAACTGCTGACTTGGCCTTTTGTTTCAGGAGGTGACCACACTGTGCGTGGCCCCTTCTTGGAAAGCACTGATTCCTGCTGCCACCCCCCTGCACTGAGGCCAGGGTTGCTGCCAGCCCCGTTAGTGTCTGCACCAGCTGCACGGCACTGCATCCTTCCCGATGCCCTCTCCCTGCCTCTCCAGCAAACCAGGGCTCTCAGTGGCGCTTGGCTGTCCCGTCTGAATGTGCCATTCATGGAGAAGTCACGTCTTGGTGAGGGCAGCTCTCAGCTGTTGTGGCTCCCCAGTCATCTGACCGGTGCCGGGTGCTGGAGCCAGCCGCCAGCCCTCTCCCCAGCAGCCAGAGGTGCCCGCAGAGCAGCAGCACATCCATTACAGAGCTGCTTTTGAGCCTCTCTCCATCACAAGACTTTTGTCCCAGTCGCATCTAGGGGCCTTTGAGCCCGGAATGACCCATCTGCCGTTCCTCCATCCCCTGGTGCTCTGCTTCCTGATGCCATGAACACCCATTCAGGGTGAGCAGCAGCTCTCTTCACACAACAAACCCAAACTTTCCACCTTAAAAACATCAGGTCATTTTGTTCATCATCACATCTCTTTTGCAGTGCAGTGCCCCACCATTTCCCACCACACTTGCTCCCATACAACACCTCTCTGCAGGTCCATGTAGGACTCCTTCATCTTTCCACATCCCCCACTCAACTCTCTCCTACTCCTCCTTACACCTCCATAGCAAATCCTTCACCTGCTCAGTATTTTGAATAAATGCTGTGACAACGACAACCAGCAAGTCCCCAGTCTTGCAAAAGATGCCTCCAGGAGCTGGTGGGCAACAGGATCAGAGTCAGGCCTGGAATGCAGGAATAGCTCCAAAAGTGGCTTTAGTGGGTCTCCACCTTTGCCAAACCACATACCCAGCAAAAGTTCTCTCTTCCCCTGTGGATTTACAGTCTTGAGATCAAATAAAAGCAAAGCATCACCTTCTGCATCAAATCATGTCCAAAATGTAGATTAGGGAGCAACCACAAAAGTTTATAGTAGCTTCAAGCAAAAGAAGTGTTTTGGATAAAGGCTGTATCCTAGGGAAAATGAGCTTTAAATACCAACTGCTGTAAGCCAACTCCTTCTTCCTGGCAATAGGAGGGAGACCCTAGGGCAGGGAATTAGGTGTCCTGTTCCTTCACCTCTGTGCTTTCCCAGTCCCACAGCAGAAAGCCAATTTTCCCAAATCCACCACTGAGCTGCTCAGAGCTAATGCAATCCGTCACTGCAAAGGTACTCAAGAGAGATTGCACTGACTTCTCGTGACAGACCTGATCAGAGTCAGTATTTCAAAGGTATGTCTTTTATTTTCAACTCATTCCTTAGAATGTTAGCTGGAGCCCGGCAGGCAGAATTCAGGATGACTCTCACTCAGCTGGTAGCAGGAGCCTGTTCCTTGCACTTGGAGGTGGTGCACTGTAAACTCTTCTGTTCTGCAAGCTCCTGGAGCTCCGACACAGACTGGCATTTTGCTCCCAGGAGATAATAGTGTGAATAACTACTCCAAGGAAAACCAACACAGCAGCAGTAATGCAAAATACACTGCCCCTCTGCAGGCTTACCTGGCATTGCTGTGCCACACTGACCATGTCACTGTGGAGAGGAGCGAGCTCCTGCCATCCCCAGAGCTTGCGTCTCCTGACAGCACCTTCCGCAGCAGGACACCGGGTTTCACTCGTCCTGCTCAAACTGGTGAGAGGAGGAGTCTGGGCAGGGAAGGCAACTCGATTCCCCCCAGGCCACCTTTTGGCTGGGACACCAAATCAACACGCAAGTTTGCACCAACCTCTTGTCTCTGGTTCAGACAGACAAGGAAGTTATTTATCACGGGCCAAACCAAACGAATGATCGGCCGGGACACTCCTGCACAAGGGTTGTTTTGCAAATGGGGAGCTTAATGAAGGAACTACTGAGCTGTTCCCAGGCAGGAGAGGTGGCACAGGGCAAAGCACAAAGGTCTCAAAGCTGCAGCACGGTGGTTGAGGAGGGCTTAAGTTCACCTTTCCATCCCAGTTGAAGCCATCTGCTGGGAACGGGGACAAACAGTAGGAAGGAGGCAAAGGAAGCACCTCTTGTTTTGTGGGGAGGGGAAAGTGCTCATTATGGTGATTCTTGTGACAATGGAGCACCAGTACTACATGAATGTGCACATACCCCCATCCTACCAATCCCCAAACCTGTTTAGTATCTCTTAAAAAACACTTAAAAGGTAAAACACTTAAAGCACCCAAAAAGCAGAAGCTGTTGTGTCACAAAGGTTGCTGCATGAGGACACTTTGTGTGCCCTGACCCCCAACATCTCCTGTAGCTGATACTACCCTCCTGAAAAGCCCATTCTGCATCTGAAGCCACATCATTCCTGCCCAGAAATGTCAGAGCTCTAACAGAAGCAGGATGGTTAGTAAGGAGGGCACAGCAAGAAACTGGATTCACATGGGAGGAAGACAAGGGAACCCTTCTGTTCCCAGGGAATATTGATCACAAGAAAGCTTTAAAAGGAAAAGGGGGACATGCACTACTCAGGAAAATTGATCTGTTTACAGAAAATATCTGCAGGTTGCCTGAAAATGAGTATCCTTCATGCAAAACTTTCCTTTGAGAGAGCATGAACTTCGGATACATTAGAAGGTTAAGAGCGTAAGTAATGTGTTTTTTCACCTTTAGCTAAAGGTCACGGAGCATTCAAACAATTCCTCTGTTTCCAAGCTGAACATGACAGGAGTCAACTACGCACACCAACATTACAGCTAATGAATATGGAAAACAGAAATGTTTTCCCTGCAGTTTGGCCAAGAACCACTCAGTGCCCTTAAGAAAAAACTGCTGATTATCGGTGATTTTAGTTTTACCTCAAGAAAGTCAAACAAACCAGAACCTTTTCACCAAGCTTCCCTGTAAAAGCATGCTCACTTGTCAACACTTCTTGCAAGTCATTTTCTAATAGGACAGAATTAAATCCAGAGTCATTATAAAATATTGCACCATTCTGACATCCAGCCTCCCCGACAGCTGTTGGGACCAGATGTCTCTCAGTGAGGAGGAAGAGGAAGAGTACACCTGAATATGGTTGGGGACCTGCTTACCCTGTGGAAGAGCCTGTTTGCTGCATCATCCATCAGAGCTCAGTCTGGGTCACCTATGTGAACCCATAGGTTCACAGCCCTGCCCAAATCTGGCACCCAAGAGTGAAACCAGCCAAAAAACATCCTCACTCAACCAGTACTCGATCTTCTCTGCCAGCTCCAAAGTCAGCAGTAACTCATGGAACATGCTGCTGGGAAGAGGTGCCCATATGTACAAAGCATATTCTTGTTTGTTCACTTAAATACCTATTTTTCCTCATTCTGTTAGATATCCCCTTGGGTTTTCTATGATGGGAGAAGAAAAATGCCCAAGCCTGCTTCCACTGCCTGCTGCCCCTTCACAACATCCCCTCTCACTTGCCTCATCTGTGAAATCAAACAGCTGCAATCCTTTAAATCACTTTTCATAAAGTGTCTCCAAGCCTAAAACAATGTCACGGCTCATTTCTGAGCTCAGCATTCCTGCCGCGCCGCATTTCCCTGGGTGCGACCGTCACAGTTGGACTGTGATTATTTATTTATATTATAATAGCATTTGCAGCCCTGCTGTGCTCAGCCCTGCACACGGACCCAGGAGGTGACCCAGGGCGTTTCCACCACCAGGATAAGGATCCCTGAGCTGACGAATTCCCAGTTCTCAGGAAAGGAAGTTGTGGAACGCAACAAACCAGAACCAAAATTTAATTAGATGCATGACATGTTAGTGTCAGGTTGGTTTTGGCCTCTCTTGCTTTCTTCCAAACAAGCTCTCACTGTGCAAACACACCCCGTGACAAAACTGACCTGGCCAAGACATGCAAGCAAATACCGCTGACTTTTAATATTAAACAGCACAGCAACTTCAAAGGAACTGGGCTCTCCTCTCCCAAGCAATCCCACCAGAGATCAGCTCCAGCCCCAGAGCCATGGCCAGGTTCCAGCTCATGGCGCCACTGAACAAGAGACACGAGTTTTTGCAAACAGCTGAGAGTGGTGGGGCAGATCATGCAGGGACACGCTTCCAGAAACACTCCGCCTACCCTCCCAGGAGAGGCAAGGTGTGTTGGTTTGTGTGGGGCTGTCACGCTTCTGCTCAGAGGAGCCTTTTGGCTTTCCATCTAAAAACATCTCAGCTTGCACCTCTCCTGCATCCAGACACCCAAAAGGTATCACATAACTTCGGGTGATTGCATGTGGCTGTAAAAATAACCTCTAGAAGCAAACGCCAGCAATTTCTTCCAACATTAATACAACAGAATAAAATCAGTGCTCACTGCAGCCGGGGGAGCAGGGCAGGCTGGAGGAACCCCCAGCTCCGGCCCACTGTGAACAACGGCCCCACTCAGCTCATCCTGCTGTTGCTGCACTAAGGGGAAGAAGCTGGGATGTGCAGGAGAAAAGGGCTCACCACCCCAAGGCCAGGAGCCTTTTGCACTCTTTTAAAATCAGTCTCCACCCTGCGCATTGAGGTTCATTTGGTTTGTTTATAAACCACAGTTTTGCAACAACTGCAGATTGTGCTCACCTGGTCACATCCTCCTCCGGCTCCGGTTTCTGATAAAAAGAGAACTAGGATTTTCTTTTTGAGACAAATGCTCTTGGTTCTGTTCCACCCCCCAAATAAACACACTCGCACCGATGGAAGCAAAACTCCCATAAATCGAACCAGGTCAGCGTGTCTCATACCCGGGATGAAAAGCTTCTTTGTGCAGCAGCATGCAGGCCCCGAGCAATGTAGATGAGCCAGCAAACACAGCCAAGAGCTCATCCCACGCCCTCCTTAACGTTTCTATTTCAAAGCCTTTCCAAACTCCAGCTCTGCTCCCTGCACCACTCTGCTGAGGCCAGGCAAAGAGGGCAAATGAGGGAATTTCACCCCTTCACTGACACTTCGTGGGTTTCCGGGCTCTGAAGTCAAACAGTGAAACCAGCACAGACTGAACCTGACCATTCAGTAGCTGCCACTGTCAAATGTAACTCCCAGATAAGGTCTCCTCGCTGACTTGTGTTACAGCCACCTTCCTGGCTGTGGCCACCTTGCTGTGACCCACCAAGAAGCAGTTCTGAAGAGCACAAGTGTGAGCCACACTCCAGCACCTAATAAGATTCCTTTAAGCAGCCTGAGCTGACTAAAGCTATTCCACTAAGGAGAGTTTCTTCCGTTAAGGGCTTAAACCTAAAACATTCACCCACGAGCAAGCACAGATGTGAGTGACATGGCACAGAAAGGAGAGGCTGGATCCAGGTGAATCAACCTCTGCAAGTTCTGGTACGGCCAAAAAAAAAAAAAAACCATCATCATCTTATGCCCTGATCCAAGAGGAGAAAAGACTAGCGGTAAGAGGGGAAAAAACTGTGGAAGAATAAAATGGAAAGCTCAGCAGCTCAGTTATCTTCTTGCTCTCCAGGAGTGCCACATAAAGAGAGGTAGGTCTCCTGAACAGAGGGCAGGTTCACTCCCAGCAGTTTGTCTGGGAACCAGAAGAGCTCTCCCATGGGTGTGAGAGGCAAGGACTGGGCTTGCAGGGAAGCAGTGAGCCCACACGTAGGAGAGGATGGTCATTCCTTTTGATTCAGGGCCAAGGAAAGGTCATGCAGAAGAGGCTTGGAGGCCATGTGCTCCTGCTCCAAACAAATGGTCAACCTTCCCCTTTCCCCCCAGGCTGGATACTGCACCCAACCAAGGGTGGGGTCCTGCCAGGAGGAGGAGGACAAAGGTGCTCAGAAATGACGAGCCAGAGCCCACGAGCACTGCCACAGAAAGCGCCAGGAAAAGGTTGGAAAGGGAGAGAAAAACTGAAAGCACCATATGGAGAAACAAAAGAGGATCCCACGAGAGAGGAACGATGAAATCCTGTACCACAGGCACGGAAACGGTCTGATTTCTGCGTAACAGCCACATCCAAGAACGGCGTGGTTGAACCGCTGCCCAGCAGTGGGCACACGCCAGCGGCTCCCACCCCGCGCGTGGGTAGGGAAGGAAGGGCTCGGCCTTACCGCATGTGGCCGGGCAATCTGAACCGGGTAGGACATGGCGTGCGGGGGGTAGCGCGGCTCGGCAGCGCGCCAGCTCTGCGTCACGGGCTGCGTCGATCCAGACATGTCGAAAGGGCAGGCGCGGCGGTCGCTGCTTCCAAATCGCCGACAAAAGGATTAGGAGAGCCGAGAGCTCCTCTTCATCATGTGTGTGCTCTCCACGTCACGGAATAGCTGGAAGGGAACAGGAAAGCACCAGGTTAAAATTCAGTCAACCACAGTCCCATGTGACAACCGAACATCAGGCCTTGGGCGATCACCAAAACCTCACTGCCCTCGCAATTCCCCGGCAGCCTCATCTTCCGCTTGGCAAATGCTACTGCCAAGTTTTTGCTGTAGATTACTTTTTATCACAGGGAAGTCCAAATAAAAGATTTTCCCAAATCAATCCCACCCAATTTCCCTGGAAAGCCTTCCCCCAGCACCAGCAGGACTAGGCCAGCAAACTGCCAGCAATTTATGTGGGTCCTGTTGATCTGTGTCTGCAAGTCTCCTGGAAATGGGTATTTTTTGCAGGATGACTTAGTTTCCAAAGACACAACCTAGAGTTTTGGCATTTCAACTCAAGGTCGCTCCCCAGCCCATCCCTTTCCACATCCACACTCTCATATGTCAGCGCCCTCCTTTCCAAGCTTTGGCCATTCTTGCAGCCCTCTGAGGTAAGCCCTGATTGATGCCAGGAGGGACACCAGGCACTGACGTCCGCTGCAGCCATATCCACCCAAGAGGCTAAACTAAAACCCAGGACTAAAGCATATCACACGTCCAGAGCCATCTGGATCAGCCCTTCTGATCAAGACCAAGAGTCTGAGAAGACAGCGCAGCCCTGAGGGAATTTTCACAAACACCTCTGCCACCCACGCTTTTTCTCCAGAACTACCTGCTGCAATTCCTTTTGCAGCTGCAACAGAATCAGGGAAACCAGCAAAGTCAGAATATACTCCTTGGCCCAAGGGGAGATTTACAAGCTACTGAGTTTTGTAGATACTTCATGTAGTTTGCTCAGTGAGGATTTTAAGCCTCCTGGTTTCTGTATGGATTACAATGAAAAAGTAACAAAGGTCTAAATGCTGCATTTCATCACTGCCAGCTTGACGTGCATTAACTATTATTCACATATTAATGGTTGCTTATACAAACCATAAATTCCTGCTGCTGCCTGAGCTTAGGGGATGCTACAAGGACTGATCCTAAGCAGGGAGAGCCCCAGCTCCCTGAGATCCATCCTCCATCCCACCCAACACTGCGCACACTCGCACAGCTCCTGCTCAGTGCAGGTGCATGTTACATATAGACTTGTGCAAGGTTTTTTGGCAGCATCAGAATCTTCCATCAGCACACCAGGAGCAGCATAGGAGGTTTCCAGCGCCACAAGCTCCCAGCAGCCTCTCCCCACACTCATGGTCTCTGAGCTTGGGGAGCACAGCCAGTCCCAGCCAACGCAACTTCAACTGAAACAGCAGTTGGCATGTACAAAAACCAAAAAGGGGTGGGAAAGGGGGGGAAAAAGAAAGAAAAAAAAAGAGGAAGCTTTTCTTTTTCTAATTTTTTTCTCCTCCTGTGAGACCACAGATCAGCCCGTGCTGATAAACCCCTCACTATCTGCTGCAGGCAGGCACAGAGCTGCCTCACTGGTTTGCTGGTACTGACACATCGATCACAGCCAGAAATAAAACCAAACCAAGGCAACGGTCCCTGGCAGCCCGAGCACAATGAGCAGCCAGAGGAAAGCAGCCTAGGGAGGCTCCCTCACCCAGAGGTCAAATTTTACAAAAATCATATTTTTCAGCAAATCCTCAGGAAGTCTAAGGATGACAGACACACAAAGACATTGCCGTGCTCCTGCCGAGAGTCAGATGAAACTCTTTGGAGAAAGGTATTTTGCCAAGTGATGTATGGAAAAACACACAGCAAGGTTTAGCTCTCAAGGCATGGAGCAGAGAGACAACCATGTCTTTCCTGCTTCTGGCTCACTCCACACACAGGAGCTGGGACTTCCCCCAGCCCTGCACCCACACATCCCTGCCAAGCCCCGGGGCACCTTACCTGCCACCCCAGGGAAGCACCAGTGGCCTGGGAGCAGCCTGACTCAGATCCCAGACAAGACAGCCTCCCCATGCAAGAGCCTGGTGTGCTCAGTGCAATCCACCCCAGACAGGAAAGCCCCTGAGCACGTGGGGGAATTCAGAGGCACCCAGAAGATGCGTATTTATACTTCCAGTATGACTGTCCCACTTCCCCTCACGCTTCCGACTGGATGGGATTTTAATCACTGATTCCCACCCAAAGCTGGGGGCTGTGCCAGGAGCACGTGGTTCAGCACCCTCTCTGCTCACCCTCCAGGGACACACCAGCACCCTCCCAGGAGACATGAGCACCTTCCCAGCCCTCCTGCAGCCCATGTGCTTCTCAAGGGGCAAACCCTCCCTGCAGCTGTGCCAAGGACATGTGCACGGGGCTCTCAAGGGCTCCAAAAGCTCGCTGGGATCTGCAGTAATTTAAGGTACTTTCCTAATAACAGATTCCAACTCGGACCTCTTGGCTTGCAGCCACCTACGAGTTAATTAGCACATGTAAATACACACACACACATACACACACACACACACACACACTCTTCCAGCTGGGGGCCCAGAGCCCTTGGCAGCTTTCAGCGAGCCAAGGTTTCCCTGGAAGCTCAGCAGGTAGACCTGAGTACACCGAGCCACCTGTCTACAGTAAAAGAAATAGGATGGTTTTTCTTTTTTTTTAAACTCTTCAGATCAGAAGTTAGGCTTAAAACTCAGCACCATGTGCAAAGCCACATGGTATCAAGCTCAAAACCAATTCAAAAGCTTTTTTGCCTCTGTCTACGCAACTAAAACAAAGTTAACTGTCTGCTAGAGGGCTACAGACACAGGATGAACTTACAGGGGCCAACAAAACCATCCTGCATCAAGTCACAGTGTCTGTGAGCCATGCCCTGCACTAATCACACATTAGAAAGCACACAAAAGGGATTTTTCCTTAACAAGGGCAGCAAACCACCTCTGTCTCTATTGAGGCTTCTTGTTAGAAGCCCTGAAAAAACAAGAGTGCTTGCAGACAGGCAAGGAAGCACTGCCCATGCATTTTCACACCTGCAAACAGCAGGTCACCAGCAAGACCTCAGTGCCAGCCCAAGGCCCTGGATGTTTCTGGCACAGAAGGACTGTGGCCTGGTGCCAAATGAGGCCACCAAAGCACGGGGGCAGCTCCAGAAATGCCATCACCTCAGATCCCATTTTTACACTCCATATGCCCAGTCCAGCACTGCTCTGGGGAGGAGCGTCCATGACCAGCTGGCAACAAAGTTGTGGGTGCTGCCGCTGGGGAGTAAAGTAGGAGCACAACATTGTGCTGGGGATGTATTGGTGCCACTTCAGAGCTGGGTGCAGCTGGGACACTGCTTGGCCACCTATTCCCAGCAGAAGACACTGACGTGCCGCCTTCTCCACAACCCTTTAATAATTATTTTTAAGAGAGGAACACAAACAATAGAAGCAGATTAATGGAAATAAGAGAGAGAGAGAGAGAGTGCAGCCAGGCTCTTTAAAAATCAAACTGTTTGGTTCCTACTTTTCTCAACTGATTTTGATGAGGAACAGACATTGTCTCACAGGAAAAGTATTTCCCCCCCAGTTGGAGTCTCCATCCGAGACTGTTTTACCCACAGACCTGTGTTAGCCATTACAGCACTAGGTATGAAGAGATTTATGGTCTCTGATCAGGAACAGGAGAAAGCTGTAGGATACAAGCAAACCCAGAATCAGAGCTACAACGTGAACCTGCAGACGAGGCAAGAGACCACGGAACCTCCTAAACCCATTTTTTTCCACCTGTTGGGAGTCTCTCAGGATTTTTGCCGCGCTGCTGAAGCCCCCCAACCTCCCCCCATCCTCCCCCGCCACCACCCTGCTTCCCTGTTTCTCCTCTTCACGTGTCATTTACTGCCTAAAATTGTTTTCCCATCACCTGTTCTCCCAATTCACACCATGAAAGGAGACTACAAGCCACTGCAAGTTGCTGCAGGCTGGCCCACATGCCGAGGAGCTCTGCCCGCACGCCCGGCTGTCCCAGCGCCTGCCCGCTCCCAGCAGCGTCCCCAGCTCGGGCACAGCCCATGCTAATGGGGTGCACAGCACTGGGCCAAGCACATTCACACCCAGACCAAGAGATGGGCATGGAGAAGTCCACAACACCCTGCAGTCACCCACGGATTCCCAGCCAACAGCACCTGGACACAGGGCTGTACAGCTCCGTGCTGCGCCTTCAGCACAGCTCCTGACTGCGGCAAAGCACACACTGATACAGTCAGGACCACGCTAAAACACCGCAGGTCTAAAATAAGGGTTTGCAATTAAATCCAGTTGCAAAAAATTTAATTAACTTCACGGAACACACTTGTTGCTCTTCAAAGTTAGAGCCAAGCCTCCCAATCAGCTCCGGACTCCTCAGGGAGAGCAGGATTCCCAGGCGAGGTCCCTGGCTTTGCTGACACAGTACAAACATGGGCCAGTTGCTGTAATTACCCCATGCCTTAGTTCATCTGTCTGAAAGGTGAGAACAACAAGACACTCCCAGCTCACAGAAAATACCAGTTCATCCATGCTCTGAAGAGGTATAAAGATCCCAGTGAAAACAGATGGCTCAAGTTCAAAATGCACTTTTTTTTTTTTTTTTTTAAAGCAAGGACGTGCTGAAATAAGATTAACAGAATATTTTGTTTCTTAAGTCCAGAGTAATGTTACTCAACTTGTGGTCTACGGACCATGGATGCTCTATAGAAGACGTTAGGAGGCAGCCCACAAAATGACTGCAAAAGACCTTATTAAAAGTCAACGACTACTACCACCACACCATGCAGACAAGACAAGTAAGAAAAATGCTGCTGGCACTCACCAGTGCATTTAACTGAAGAGTATTGACAACAAAGTCCATGTTTAATTACATTAAATGATGCAGTTTTTGGAAAAAACAACAAAGCTGTATTTAGCATTTGATTAAAGACATTACAATTTTCCACCTCAAACAAGAAATAAAAGGTATATATCCTCCAGTCAACTCATGTACTGAGCTATAACATCCAACTCCAACAGTCCAACCAACCATGACGCTTTAAAAAAATCCCAGCACCCACTTGTGTGTGGCACAGAAGACCGTGCTGCCTGTCAGCTGCCGTCCCATTGATGTGCTGTACAGCTCTAGATCAAAACCAGACCTGAAATGCAGCTAAGAGCTTTACCCACCCTTGCTTTAAAGGACGAGTGGAAGCAAAGACAATTAAGATGCAATGAAAATGAGTAGAGAGACGCTCCTGAGAAATGCACCACAACGTAACGTTAATGGATATGTCTAATCAATATGTGCATGAAATTTTCTTGGAAGACAGCTGACATTATACACAAATATTTGTATGTACTGTATCTATTAAGTCCTTTCAAGAGGAAAGCAGGCCGTCTGCCATAAATTTAGGGCTCTATTCAGAATAATAAAGATGACGATGTCAGTGTCTGCAGCCCAGGAATCCACAGTAGCATTCAATCACAGCAGAGCACAGAGGTTTTACACTAACATTGCAGCACAGGGTCAACAGAAAAGATCAGGCACATCCTGAGGACTGTGGCATAGAGCAGAGGTTATTTCAACCCCAAGGGTCAAGGCTTGTACCTGCATGTGATCCTAAAGCATTTTTCTTGCTTTGGAGGAGTACAGAAGCCAAGCCAGGCTGGCAGCACCCTGCGCACGATGGTCAGACCCTGCAGTTCCTCAGGTGTCCCTCCAGCAGCGGGACCCAAAACAGCTCTTGTGCCATTTCCCAGCTGACATGCTGGCAGCAGCCCTCCTCCCTCTTCTCTATAATCCACGTCACTTTTGAACTAGACTATTTCCTTGCCTGATCGATGGTGTGGACGCACAAGCAATTACAGCAACAGATCTGGGGGAAGAAGGGGCCTGTAGCACCAAGACAGAGCTACTCAGAGCAGGGTGTTACTCTTGTATGAAGGTACAACCAGTCCCTAAGGCCATGGAGGGGATGGCAGAAGCTCAAGAGCTGAAGTCTCTCATCCTGGTTTGCTATCTCATAGCTGGAAACCTCCAGGCTGCATCAGCTCTCCCACCATGGTACGGCTCCACGCAGAACCGGTTCCTAACCCTGATGAAAGGTGACTTCGCTGCCCTGCTCCTATCAGTGCCCAAAGCCATAGAGCAGGATTTGCCACTTGTATTTCTCCTTTTCCATCTTTCCAAGCTATTTTCAGCACAAGACCCACGTTTAGCTCTGCCCCGAGATAACCTTTGCCAGCATTCGTGCGCAGACCTTGGCACCGCAGCGGCGCGGAGCAAGGTCAGAGGGTTGGGTTTTGCCAGCCCCACTCCTGGCTGTGCTTCGAAAGGCAGGTTTGCCTGATCGGCTGCTCTCGGCAGCAGCACAGTGCTTCTGGAAAGGACATGCTGACTGTGCACTGTGACTCCTGCCCCTGGCAGCCCGCAGTCAGACCCCAACCCTCAGCAGGGGAACGTGGTTCTCTGGGAGCAGATGAGACATCTGCACACCCGCCCCACCACGGACACCCCTTGTCAGGGGAGCACTTGCGGTGGATTTCACACACTTTAAGTACATCTCAGCCCTCGGCAAAGGGGCTGCAAGTGACCTTGTGATGGCTCCCCGAGGGACATGTATGTGCTTAAATGAACAAGACTGACCCATTTCTCTTTGCAGGAGCACTCAGCCATCACTCCCCAGCTGCAGGGACATTGTCTTATTAAAATGCACGAGCCACACACCAAGTGCTGGCCTGGCCACAGCTCCAACCTCGGGTCAGCACCAACATCTGAGTCTTTGATTTCCAAATCCTGCCACAACGTGCTTCTTTTCCTCTAATTTCCCTACTCCCACTGTTAAGATTTTCCCCTTCTAATCAATTTTAAAAGAACTAAGCATCTCCTGATTTTGCAGTTGAGACTGCAAACCCACGCAGGCAACCCGTGGTTCTCTGGACGGCGAGCTTGTCAGCAGGGAGCTGCTCTTGTTACGCAACAGCATTGTTGCTCCCTGTGCCAGGGCGCCCATGGCCCTGCAAACCCATTCCCATGCTGCTCTGCCGGGAAGTGGAGAGAGCCGGCACGCACATGGCCACACGCAACCCGCTGCTACTGACTGGCAGCTGCAGCCTAAATGCCCAAAAGGGACACTTCAAGTAATTAAAGATAGTGACAAGGAACAGTGAAACAGAAACCCACACGAAAAGAAAAAAGGGGAGGTGGGATTTGGATCCTTGCACGGGCCATTCATGGAACAAAGGCGTTATTTTAAGTCTGAGCTGGAAATAGAAAACAAATTAGACCATGCAAGGCCTTTGTTGAAGATGATCTGCAAAGACAAATGGAAATGCCCGGAGAGCAAATTAAAAAAAAACTAAACATGAAACCACCCGGGCACTGGGACTACAAAGAGAAACAGGGCAGGGGACTGGGGGAGGAAAGGAAAGGAGTGACAGTCAGATGGCCAGAGCACAGATTAGGCAGCCAGAAAGGAGACAGATAAGAAAACCAGTGCAGGACAGCAAAAGCAAACTAACAGAAGTGACTGGTAAAATCCCCAGGGATGGTAAAACGCAGAAAATGCCCCATTTTGTGATGGAAGCCCATCCCAAAGCTCCAGATACAGAAATGCAGGAGCTGAAACTAAAAAGTACGTCTGCTGGGGCAAGATAGGCTGTGCAATGGAACAAAGCAAACTCTCCTCCTCTTCTACCCAACCCCCTTCCTGGCAGCCTACAATGCTGCAATATTCACCCTGTGCTGCCACATTCACCTGGGATGGGATCCAGGCAATTTTAACCATGGGGCAAGAGTAGACAGCCTGTTCCAGGGCAAAGCTCCTTCTCTTCCCACTCCCAGACCCCATTTCTCCCCTGCCTCTTCCCTGCACACACTATACAGCATCCTCCCTACTTAGCTACTCCCTCTTACACTAAACATGGGCTTAAATACTGTAACTGTTACGCAGTTCTAATCTCAGTTGAATAAACACATACCAACAACCTTAAATCAAGAAAAAACCCCACGCAATTCCTCACCATAGTGCAATAATGGTACAGTAACCATGTGGCTATTTCAGCCACAGTCCCAAGTACGTTTAACAGAACATTAACAACCGTCACTGTAACAACACATCACCACTGCGTCCACTTGCAGCTCCCAGGAGCCAACCTAAACCCCAGACTATCCAGATAAACAAGGCTTTTAAAATGCAAGGCAGATTACAAAGCACCTGCGAGATTTATTTATATATTTTGCACAGAACACGCTGCTCATTTGATTTTCAAACCCTTCAGTTCATGTTGCTAAAGAGACAGGTCCTCTGATGTCTTGGGCACGTTCATGAAAGCGAGGGGAGTCATCTCCTCCAGATCCTTTTGTTGAACAAATTACTCAGCTCAGGAGTGACATTTTCAGTTATTTACATCCTGAATAAAGAAGGGAAGTTCATTTTCTGGAGTTCCTAAGATAAGTTCTTTGAGGCGGATTGTACCGCTAAACATTTTCTCCTTTCGCACGTTCCCAATTTCAAAGACGACAAAACATCTTTGCCTTCTAAATTATTCCTTTTCTTTCATGATCCTCTAATGATTCCGCAGTCTAAACTTCACACGAGGATCTTTGAAGAGCACCAACTGCCAGCATAAAAGCTGAACTATTGTGACAAACTGCACAATTTAATGCCTCCCTAGGAAGACACGTGCAAAGGAACAGAATTACCCTAGGGATCCAAAACGAAGTCTGCAAATAAATTAAATGACCTGTAAACCAAGGTACTCAAAAATATATGAGATGCTATGCAGCTGTGCCATAAAATATCACTAAAGGAGGGAGTTGTTTGGGAGCAGAGCTGTTTTAAACTAACCCATTTCACTCCAGGTTTGCACTGCAGTCACTACATGTACCCAGGACACCGCTGCACCCCAGACTCCGGATGGGAACTGAAGTAATGCTCCCTCAATTGCTTGTGATGGTCTGTCAAATACCGGCTCTGAACCCTTCCCTAGGCCTTCCTCCTAACATCCCCCAGGTAATTACTAGCAGATAGAGTCAGTTTTCAGCCCAGGTTAATAACCAAATTCCAGCTATTTGTTCCTGCACATTGCTGCTGCTTTCATTTCTCCCCAAGAAAACTGATGAGAAGTTCTGGCTTGCTGGTGGCCCAGCAAAAGGAGCAGCTCATTAGTTCACTGCAGATCAGTCGGAGGGACAGCTCTAAGCGGTAGGAGCCATTAATTGGGTACGTTCTGCTTTCCTTGTCCAGGTAATTAATAGCTTCTAGACAGAAAGTCAAAGCCTCTCTCTGGAGGCAGAAAAAAACCTCAAGCGTTTGCATACAACGTGCAGCACCTCTCAGAACACCGGACAATTGGCAGTGAGGGAAGGGGGGCAAGAGAACATCACCTCCACCTCCTCCTCCATCCCCTTCTCAAATACCCTGTACACAAACCAAAGCCCAGTGCAGCAAATCCGTTCTGCATCCACAGGGGAGTTTTGCCTTAAAAAGAAGGAAAAGCTTGCACAGCTCCAGCTCCCTCCAGCTTCACTGCAAGGCAAACGGCACTTTGCAGGAGCCAAGCTTTGGGTTATGTTTCTACAGACAGTCTTACAAAACAGATGGGGATTCCTGATGTGTTTAATAACTGAACCCGCACAAGTGGGCAAACGGGATTTCAGTGCTTCCCTGCCAAGCTCAGTCCTGCTGACAACAAGCTGTCCAAAGCTGTCAGTCAGAGCCCAGCAGACCAGGAGTCCTGCCTTGCTGATCAGGACTCTTCTCAAGCTGCAGCCTGGTTGTACCCTTTGTCATTTGTCTCTCCTGGGCTCAGAGCAAGGGTTTTCAGCCTGTCATTTACAGGCTTCTGGGAGTCTGTGGAATAGTTTGAAGGAGTCCTTGAAAGTGAAGGTGACTGAAATTCATGCCACACAGATGAGACATCTTGAATGGTTTGCTCTTCCATGCAGAAGCCCTGAGTGCCAGTGAGACAGGGCCAGAAGACTCTGGTCTCCCTGCTCTGTTTTATGTGGGAGCAAGGGGAGAGTTTTGCCTTGTTTGCCGGCAAAATGCCCAGTCCCTGGGCCATCAGTCCAATCCTGTTTAGCAATTGCTGAACTCAAGGCTATTTATTAATAGTAATTAATAACTACTTAAAAAAAAAAACAAAACCAAAAACCAACAAAAAACCAAACACCTCGGCTGCCAACATCAAGCTATTCTCAAGGTGAGTCACTGGCCCAATTCACTGCTGCCGCTGTGCAGGCATAAGCAGGTACCTCCTGTCTCCCTGCACCCACTTATCCTGAGGCCGAGATTTCAAATGGTTCCTCACCCTCCAACCTTTCAGCCATGTAACAGAAACAAAACCACGAGAGAAACATGTGACACAAAGCAATCCTCCTCTGCTGGGCAGCACATCTCATGGGCAAACAGCAGCTCTATCTCCGAGTCATTGAACTTGGACCAACCTGGTCTGGACAAGAGCACTGGGAATGCTAACAGAGGGAATAGCAGAGTCATAGTCCCAAGGTCAAATACTATTTTTGTAGAGCTATAGAAACAAATTATGGCATAATAATCTTTCCAGAGTCCATCTGGGAGGTACTTAAGGATGCTTCCCAGCACCTTTATGCACTGAGCTTGTAACCTTGATGAAGGCCTCAGATTTAAATTAAGATTTAATTGCTGGTTACGCACAGCAAGAAAAGACATGGCATCCAAAATTGTCTCTGCTAAAGCAATGAGTTTCCCGTGGTGTCAAGCTGACACAGGACTGCTTACACAGGGGTAACTAAGACGATTATTGTCCCCAAATCTCCATCACTTCTGCTTCAGCAGCTGAGCTGCTCATGGAACAACCACCCTTAACAGCCCTGGTATTTTAATGAGAGCAGCCAATAATGGTGGATTTCACTAAAAATAGCTGTGGTGCCTGTGAGGTCTCTGCACCATGGCACAGCACATGGCCTGCTGCTCTGTGGGAGCCCTGCAAAGCCCCCTGAGCCCACACAGGGAACACTTCACCCAACCTTCATCAAACGCAGACTCTGCCCTCACAGAGAATCTTACTGTGGGAAGGGCACTGGAAAACACACTCTCACAGGGAGAAGATAGCACAGAAGTGAAGAGTTCAGGCAAAAAAAATAAAAAATTAAACGCAATCCTTTTTAAATAGCCAAGAGGCAGTAACAGCACTCCAGGTGTAAAGCAGTCACATCAGGGATTACTCCTCTGCGCAGCTGGTCAGCGTGTGCGTGTTCCTGGGGCTTAGTTGGATGGGAGGGTCCTTATTTGTCCATCTTCTGAGCTGCAATTCCAGAAGGATTCACACCAGTGAGTACTGATTACGGCTCACTAGGCACAAACATGCCACTTCAAACTGTAAACACAGAAAGTTTCTGTATTTGGGATAACTCTCTGGTTTAAAGTTGTACAGGAATTTTAATGGATGAACATAACCCCCCTCACCTTCCTCCCCACCTCCACGCTTCATGAAGCTCAGTTGCATGCTTTAACCAGGAAATGCATTCTGCTTTAATACAAAACACTTGACCACAATTTCAACCGATGAAAGAACTGCCTACCCTGAAAAAAGAGCAATGTCATCCTCCCAACAGTTGGGAAATAGCAATCCTATGCAATCACTGCCAGACCCTCCCAGCACTTTCAGAGCCTCACAGCGACAGCTCCACACAGCTCAGGGGTGCTGCCTTACAGGACCGAGATGACCCAAGGTGGAGGGTTGTTGACTGACTTAGGCAGGCAGGATAGGGAGCTCTTAGTCCTCCTCCCACAACTCTGATTTAAGGGGTGTGGAACGGCTTAATTATGCCCCTCAAGGCAGGAAGAAGTCACTTGTCTTTAAATACTCAGGCTTTTATTGAGTTAACAAGTTTTAACAAGGTCAAGGCTTGAACGGTAAACTCTTACCCAAAGGGGAATTTGCTGTTTCCCCTCTTGCAATTCATTAGTGTCCCCCACAGTTTATATCTGAGCCCTGGGTTAAAGTTATAAACTTTACAGACAGAAAAAAAAAAAAATCAAGAAAAAAAAATTTAAGCAGTCAGACGGGGTAAATAAACCTTCACTTTCTTCACCCTATCACAATGTCTCAGAGAAGCACCTGGCACTCAAAGACAATACCCACACACCCCGCCTTGGAGGGGGCTGCAGGCAGGGCACCTTCATCTCCTGCCACCTCCTGCCCAGCATAGGGGTGAGCTCTGGGAAACCCTCTCATTTCACATCACTGTGGTCTTTGCACTGAAAACAGCTGCAGAACAGCTGGCTGGGAACCGAACAACAGGCACGGGCCACCAGAGCCAACTCCTTCTCCTCACGTCTCCTATGGCATGGCTGGTTGCCGACGAGTAGGAAATCTCCAGAAACAAGCACACAAATATTGCAGGCAGATGCCAGAGGTAAGGAAATGAATGCTGAACTGTTTGACAACATGGAAAGAGAAATATTAATTGCAGCCTTCCCCAAAACCACCTCCCTGCTGCCCAGCCCGAGCCTGAAAAAGGCTTCCCAGTTTTGTTTTTACATCAGCCACCCACAGGGCAGGACCATTCCCACGTCCCCATGTGCTCATTTGCATTGTCAGCCTCACCGCAACATTTCCAAGCCCTACAAGCTCAGACTGCCAAGGAAAAGCACAGCATTACCCTTCAAATATACACCAGTCACCAAGATCATTTAACCACATGAGCAGAAAGTCCCTTGCTAGGCAGGAGCAGGAACAGATGAAAAGTCAGCCCTTGCCAGATTTTACTTACACCCCACAGCCCCGTGAGAAGGGCAGAGCATCAGGGACATCCGTTGCCCAACCTGCAATTGAAAGGTTTTACTCATTGTCCACTTGAGCATCACTCAGCAGCAGTTCCTGACCTGAGCAGAAGTGACATCAATCAGACGTAAAGCAGTTTTAATTTCTCTGAGCAGGAGTTTGTACTGGTTTGACTGAATGTGCTTTTAAATCAGGTCTGCTTAAACTGGAGCCGGTTTCCTGCTGCGATTCAGATATCCCATTACACAGCTCATCCCAGCTGCCAGCTCTGTACAGCTCAAGCAAATGGAAAGTTGAGCAGTTGATGGAAAAAAATGCTTTTGTACATAGACAAAGAGGCCACATTAAAAAAAAAAGTCCCCTATAACCTTGTGTACAGAATTTACCTTTAGTTTCTGGTACCTGGTTAAATAAAGGTAAAGCCAGCTTGGATGGGGGGGTTGAGAAATCTGATCTAGTGAAAGGTCTGGGGGACAGGGGGTTGGAACTGGATGATCTTTAAAGGTTCTTTCCAACCCAAAACATTCTATGATTCCAGGAGAACTCAGGAAGACAGCACAGGCACAGTGCAGAATGTGAGCTCTTCTGCCCAGCCTCTCCAACTAAATTCCACTTTGGCATCCCATGCCTCCAAGCAAACCACCCTCCTCCCTCTATGCTTTTTAGCTCCCTCAGCAAAGAGCTCTGTCAGAGCCCCCAACGATGGTGCCTGCAGGCACTGGGAGCAGAAGCAAGGGAGGAGACTGTTCTTCTGTGCTTTAAACATACCAAGAATAATCTGTAACAAGGAACTTAATACTTCAACATGTGCAAGGCCTAAAATATAATTTCTGTCAACCTAATCGGCATTACAGGTCCACAGTGTATTTTATTAGCTAGATGCTAATGGAGCTACAATACATTAGGTCCCATTTTAAAAGTTACAAATAGTTTATAAAGGCTTAATCAATCATTAAATAGGTGTTTGAATAAATGGCTAAATCAATCACTATAAGCCATAATTCTAAGTAAGTTTTGACTTTGTAATAATCTGCAATATCTCCAGCTGAGGTTCTCACACCTACCTGTACGACCCCATCATGTTACAGACCTGAAGAACAGAACACTCCATCTATCATTTCTTAACTATCGGTACGTAGGCTCTAATGCAAATATAGGCCATATATTGTCACACTCCATGTAGGTGATGTTAAAAATACAGATGAAACATTGTGGAGCACTAAAAAGTGGTCCTTTGGGATGGCACTGGAGAATATTTAATAAAGGCAAAAGCTGCAGGCTAATTTCCCCTGGGAGTTCCCACTTAGAGCCTGTTGCAGTGAGAATCCATCACAGACAGCACTGATTCACCCACATCAGAGAGAAAAACCACCTCTTCTTCCTTCCCCACTCCCAGCACGAGGATATCACCTTTGGTATGTGAAGGAGCAGCTCTTCCAGAGTGCTGGCAACACGTCCCAGCTGCAGTGAGCACGTCAGGAGAGCCTCACTCACTCGCTCCCCAGGCTGCAAACTCGAGCATGACCAACCACCTCTAAGGGCTGTGAACATCCCACCACAGGGGAGCACAGGTGAGAGGAGAAAGCATCCCTCTGCTTGGATGCTTGCTCAGCTTGGAGGAAACCCCTGAGCAGCCTGAGACTGTATCCAGTGCCAGCTGCTCCCAGCTTGGAGCAACTGGGACCTCATTAACTCCAGGTCTGACCCATGAAGTTGAGTTTCTCCACAAAGAGATGATGATGATGTTTGGGAAGAGCAATGCCCATCCTTGCTCTTCGGCTTCACACACGAGCAGCCTGTGCTCCCCCCTCCAACAAGGACTTCTAAGGCAGTGAGGTGAGAGAATAAGCCTCACATCTTTAGATGGAGCTCATGTCACTACGATATTTAATGTAGCATTTCTCAGGGAATGGGGTTGGGGGTAACAAGCTACCAAGTGCCCTCCCACCATCTCCAGCAAGGAGAAACTAAATGTCTCGACTGAACTCAGCCTGGGGCTGCTACGTGCCTGGGAGGGATAGGAGGAGAAAGGGCCAGCTGAGCAGAAAGGGAAATATCTCTTCAATTCCAATAAGACAAGGTCTCTGCCAAGAAACGCACCACCGGTTCCTCATTTGCTTTACTGAGAAAAGTTAAAAACAAGAGCACTGAGGCGCACAGCTGGAGCAGATGTTTTTCATTCTTCACTGTTCACAAGCAGCAGCTCTTCCCCCCTCGTGCTCACCCACCTACCCTCTCTGCTGGCATCCAGCAGTAGGAGCATGATGGAAAGGGATGGAGCAGAGCCCTTCCCCAGTTCCAGAGCCATCCCCTGGAGCTCCCACCACAGCCTCCCTCATGAACCTTCCTGAGGTTGTGATCAAGCTCTTCTGCTTGAACCTCCTGTCATTCATGCCAGGTAACTGTTGTAAATGCTGCTCAGCAATGCCAAAGAGCAAACCAGGCTGCAAGAGATGCAGGGACGTCTGTTTAATGCATAGACTGATGCATTAAAGTCACCCACCCCCTGCGGTACCGCTGTTCTCTTTGGCACACCAACCCAAAGGTTAGTTATCAGAAGGTATTTAGATTTCAAAGTAAAACTGCTAGACTTTAAACCATTTAAGGTCTCTATCACACCCATGTGTGTGAAGTGGAGAAGGGAAAAGCATCCTGTCTGACGGGTTAAAAAGATTCCAGGTCACTGTTCCTTCAGCAGTGAGAGCTACTCAGCTGGATAAGATCAGCCACTAAGCAGGATTACAAATTTATCTTCCCTCGGTAGTGTGATCTTCCACTAATAATCAAATCATGAAAAATAATACAGAAAATGTTTTAAGAATTGCACTTTGAGTCACTAGCAAGGCACAAAATGCTCCCAAACAGCAAAAGGCAAAATTGGGTACAGAGACAGAAAACAAAAGACCACGATCCTGGTGTCAAGAGCAGCACGGGAAAATCATTTGCTGTGCTGAGACACTGCAAATCAAACCAATGGGGCTCAGTTCAGAGGGGCTCAATGAGGAGCATCACCAGTTGACTCACCCCAAGAAGCTGGGATTTGGTGTTCTTAATGGTACCTCTCTGTACCTGTAACTTAGGTCTGGACAGTGCTTTTCTGCCCCAGGACAGTAAAAATCAACACAGGCATCAGGTAAGACAGCCAGCCTCTTCAGGAAATTAAGGCAATTTTTATATTCTTGCTCCCACGGCCAGGGTCACACTGCCTTGGGCCAGCACTGCCTTTGCCTGCCACAGAGCAGAGGCAGCTCAAGGAGCAGCACTGGCCCACAACTACCCTAACACTGCCCAGGGTGGTACATCCTGCTTTCCCATCGCCATTTGCACAGATATTTCAGTCTCATCGCACTAAGCACTGCACCAGGGAACAGTGGACTACTCCATCAATGACATCATTGGCAGATTTGATTACAGTGTTGATTACATCACCACCCACAAGAGACTCTGCAGCTTTCCAAATGGCACCAGCAGCTTCTAAATAGCTTAGATGGAGGAAGCCACGAAGGACATATATATTTCAGAAGTCTCAGGCTGTAAGTTTAATGGAAGAACTTTCAACACTATCTTTTGGAAATATCAGTACATGGACAAAGTATTTTCACATGCCGTTACTAGTGTTAGTGAGCCAGGACATGGTCAGGAGAGTATTTTGGTTCCTGGAAAAGTCACACACATGGAGCAAGTGAAGGACTCTGTGACACAGCGGCCAAGATGGAGATTCTGCATGAGCGCAACCAAGAACGTCATCGCTGGTCGTGGGGCAACAGACAACCCAAGATTTGCCCAAGTGCATGGTAAGGAATGTGTGTGCTGAACCATCTCCCTCCAGGGTGGGAAAAATGCTTCTAAAAGCCTACTTAAATGACTCTCAGAGGAAGATAACAGAGGTTAGTAACAGGAACTCAAATGAGAACCAAGCACCCATCACAGAATCTGGCACTATGCGTCTGGGAACGTGAGAAGGACAGTGTTTTGCTGTCCCCATGCCACACACTAGCATTAGCTCTGTCACGGGTTGCTGCTGCTTGCTCAGCCTTCCCTCCTCTGCGTGGACTATTTGCAGCAACAGCATTAAAGCAACCATCAAGCAGATGCTTAAAAAATGCAGAATGACGCTCAAATGACATCTATCCATAAATCAGCCCAAACCACAAACATCTGAAGAAGATTTTCACTTAATCCAATTTACTGTAATCTCTCTCTTTAGTTAAAATGACAGAAACGTCAAAATGGGACTTTACTTCTCTGTCAAAGCATCTCATGGTGAAAAAGGAAAATAAGCAGGCTCTCACACACAGCACCACTTATTAGGTTAGAAATGTCAAAACTGTACTTTGATTCTCACTATTAGCAGTCACATCCACATGCTGTGCCCTTCTGTTTCACTTCATTTCCCCCAAAAGTGAGCACGGAGCATATGCTCCATGCCAAGAATCATCCAGACAAAAACACAAGTTTCCCATTTTTGTTCCTGATGACCCTGCACTCATCTCCATCTGGGGGCACACAGACCCTCTCAGATCACACATAAGCAGTCTTATTTACCATCAAAGCTCTCAGGAGGACTGTGTTCTGCTGCTTCCAAAAACTAAAACAACAATCCAAGCCTGCTCAACAGACCAACGTCAAATTGCATTTTCCCCATCTCTCCACATTAATTAGCAAATGGGGTAATTGACTCTCTGCCCAGGAGTTAAGCACGTGTGTGTCCGCATATGTATTTCCATGTGTAAGAGTGTGTAGCGTTTTCCCCAATGGTCACAAAAATTAAGCCATTATCCAAGAGTCCAGGAAAGTGAAAGAAAAATACCTACTGTCAGGAGTGGGGTCTTCATGCATTATTTAACGAGAACTCTGTTGGCAAAACTGGTGTTGTTTTTATATAAAAGCTAATAGAAATTGTACCTCCAGGTGTCAAAACACTGATGGTAATTCCTGCTGCCTCAGACATCTTGATGTTTCAATTTTAGCAGTATGAGGAGCCTGCAGGGAATCCAAGAGGGTAAAGTGCTTGTAACTCAAAGAGAAGCAGAGAGAAGGAGAGCCTTTTTATTTCTTTATAAAGGGCTCAGGGGAACAGTTCTACTCACTGGAATTATCAGATCTGGTTCCCCTGCTCATTCCCTTCCTTGAAAGAGGAAGGAGCAAGATAGGCTAACAAGGAGTGATTGTATTGTGTCGACAGGGGGAAAAAAAAAAAATCCACGAGGCTGCAAAGGAGAAGCAAAAAAACCCAAAGAAGTGGTGAACAGAAGATATCGTTGGGGTGCAGCAGCACAGGAGCAGCTGGAAGTATCGGGACGCTTCAATGATTTCCACAGAACAGACAAGCTGCGATGGAAGAGCATCTTTAAAGGAGTCTGGGTTTTATTAAGTTTGTGCCTAAAAGCACAGTGGCATGCTGAACCCCTCCTCAAGCCCCTTCCCTCACTAATTTCCAACACCTCCCCAGAGCAACAATGGGGCTGTGAGACAATAAGAGCTAAAGATGCATCAAGTGTCCTCTTCCTGATCACCCCTAGAAGGTACAGCAAATTCTTGCCAAAATCTGAGCCACAGCAAAGGCACAGGGCAGTGAATAAGCTCTGACATTTCAATAATTAATTATGATACCTATGAAATAGTGGTTTGAGGCCAATGCCCAATCTGGTAACCACAGACAGCACAGGCCACCGTCCCCAAGCACCCCAGTGAAAGCTGCAGGGAGGAGGGCACAGCCCTCCAAATCTGCTCTCCTGGGCTGCAACCTGTAGGAAAGCCCCAAGAACCACCTCATGGTCCGGGTGCTCCCGTTTCCGTATCTCTTCCACCACGGGATGGCGGGGGGGACAGACAAGAAGAAAACAATAGCTCAGGAATCCACATGCAGCTCAGCATGGCGTTCAAGGGAAAAGAAAAACAACTTCTCCAGGCAGCCACTCAGCCAGGGACACAAAGGTCTTGGAGAGATCCTTCATTGGGTCATGAACTTTCACAACCCCATTGCAAAAACAGCACTGAGGAAATTCCCGAGGAAAAGTAAATGGACACAAGAGCAAGCTAAGATGTGGAGTGCCAGGACTGCTGCCGATCACATTTCACCAAAGCACATGCCTAGTCTCCTTCCACCTGGCAGCCCACCAAACTGCACGACCACCCCCTGGACCTGCCTCCAAAACACCCCAGGTCCTGCTGCGCCTTGTACCTGGACCATCACAAGGACCGGGCAGCGACCAGGGCACTCCCCTCCCACCCGGATCTTCATCCTATGAGGTTTTCCCAGGCCCCCTCCACACTCTTGTCTGCCCAGGAATCACTTACAGCTCACTAACATTTCAGGGCCGGGCGGTCATTGCTCCCACCAGCTCCGAGAGAACCATTTGTTGCCTCCTTGCTCCTCCAGCCATGTCTCACAGTGCGTGGTATAAACTTTGAGAGGCAATGACCTCATCGGAGCTGGGAAGAGGGAGGCGGGGAAATTGGCTACTTGCCACCTTCTCATTTTTCACATAAGAAAAATAATTTATGAGTGAAAGCCCTTTTTATTCATCTGAAAAATAATTAAAAAAAAAAATCCCACTAGAAGCAGCAGGCCTGCGTTGGAATGCAGTGCTTCTACAGTAGCTCCTGGAGCAGCACCTACCTGAGGTGGTTCAGAGTGGAGCCCCCAGCACCCTTTGTGCCCCCTGCTCCAAGGCACAGATCCCCAGTACCCCCAAACACCCCACTGCTCCACTGACTACTCGGGAAATAACAGTGCAACCATCCCTCTTGTCTCTGTTAAGAGTGGCTTCCGCTGTAGGCGCAGGGAGGGCCTTCCAGCTCTAATTTGTAACTCCTCCAAAAGGGCAATTAAGCAGCCAAACCTTAGCTTCAACTGGGATTTCAGCTCAGCTCTCTGGGATGAGGCCATCAGACAGGGCTCTGCAGCGAGCAGTAACTCCAAGGCATGTCATTAATTTTGCCCAGACATGTATCACACCCCATTTCAGAACGCACACAGAGCATGTGTGCGGCGCTCCGCAGACGCAGGATACTCGGATCCTGCATACTCACACATTTTATATACTCGTATTACTTATGTTATAGATTCACACATACATTACTCATAGCTCTTAAGAACAGAACATACAGTTCATCTTGGCATGAATCCCAGAGAAAGACAAAAAAAAAAAAAAAAAAACAACCCTGCAGTAACAAATCCAACTCACATCGAGTCCAACAGCATCTGTGGTAGGAGTCAGAGCAGTATTATAGATCATTAAATGACTGAATTATTCTGTGTAACACACCCATGCATCTCTGCTAACACCAGTCAAACCTGCTGTTTCAAGGAATATTTCCCCACTTAAAGAGAGTGTCACCACTCTCCCAAGTTTTTGCCCATAACTGTGGGAAACTGTGGAAAAAGCACTTTATTCCTGCAAAGTGCATTTAACAAGCCACTGAGGCACCCCCATGTTTCAAGACAGGGCCAAAACATGTTCATATGGGACTGCAGCTGTCCCTAAAAAGTGCAGTATCTCTGAGTCACAAGTGCTGGCCAACACCAGAGTCCACTCTCTAGAGCAGCCTGGCACAGCAACAGGGATATTTCATCTGTACACATCATACAACAGTGGCAAGAAGGCAGATTAGCATGGACTAAGAAGTAACTCCTCAGTAGGACACTGTGCAATGAAAGAAAACTAAACAAAAAATTAAAAATAAAAAAATCACAGCACATTGCTGCTTCTATACACCTTTGTAACCTTGAAGGCAAGTTTGCAGCATACCAAAGCATTCTTCTTCATATCCCCTCCAAAAATAGGCTTCATCCACTCTTCAGAGCTTTACACCCAATGTCAAAAAGATTTAAAAAGTCACAGTTGCAGGATTCTCATTTACTGGAGGAAGCCTGAGCATAACAATGCATGGCACAGCTCACCCCAGCTCTGATGGCTCAGGGGCTCTGATGCTGCCCCAGCACAGCCCTCCCATCCCACCCACAGCATCCCTCTCCTCGCTGTCACTCTGCAGCCCAGAAAATGCCCCATCCCACCATCTCTGCTGGGATTCCCACTGCACCTGAAGCCTCCTCCCCACAACTATAGGACTGTGACCCTCAGAAACAACAAAACCACACATCCTCAAAGTTCTGCAAGCAGAATTCACCAGCAGTAGTTCCCTTTATGCCACAGCCAGCACCAAAACAGCAGCTGTGAACTCCCACTGGCCTGACCGAAGTCAAAACACACCGCACGCTGCTTTTCAGGCAAACCCAAATTACAGCATCATCTGCTGACTGCTCCTGGGACGAGCAAGCCCACATTAATTACAGGATAAACTTTGCAATTCACCTCTCAAAAGCATAAAAACATCAGCAAAACTGCTTTGATTCCACGGACAAAACCCTCTCCAGCCGACAGAGCAATGCGTTAAGACCAAGATGTCCGGGGGGGGGTAGGGGGGAGAAACCCAAACATTTTTCAAACTTTTTCTCTCCTTTTTCCTTGGTGCTACCCTCCCCACAGAATTACACGCCCCAAACCAAGGAGGGCTGGAGGGATAAAATCACCTTAGAAAGCAGCAGGGGCTCACAAAACCTTGCACTTCACCTCCGCCGGCAAGCGGCTGGACACCTCCGGGCAACTGCAGGAGCGTGTGCTCAGCCTCCAGCACTAAACACTGTTTCTGTGTCGCCGGGCCAAGTCTCAGTTTTTCAAAGCAACTTTTTTCTGCTGTGGCCTAGTTTAGCTCTCCACACAAAATGCCACCAAAACAAAAGCTGCCCAGCCAGCCCGGGGAGGGAAGCAGGGGGTACTTACCTAGCAGCATCTCTGCACCACCTCCTGCATCTTTAGCAGCCACCCTCTTAACTTCAAAATAAATAAATAAAGCAAGGCCACACAGCCTTAAAACCAAGCTGGAAATGAAATGGAAAGCCTGTAATTATTTCTCAATGCTCCTGCCAGTCTCAGCCTATAAACACAGTGGATTACATAAGTCCACCCCTCCTGTTTTGAAGCCAAAAGTATGAGCTTTTCCTCCAGCTCTGGCAGCAAGTAATAATTCCTCGTCGGCATGGCAACGCTGGCTGGCTTCCAGCAGACAATGGGCGAGTTGAAATACTGCTACGGCCTTTTTATAGCTTAGCTCTGAAAAACCTCTAAAATATTAGCTATCTGATGGCTAACCCAACTTGACAACCTCTCCTCCTTTAACCATTTCCTTCCTGCACCGTCGCCTGGCATTGGCCAGATGAACGGCCCAGGGTCATGAGGCAGTGGTGCAGGGGATGCTCCTCTTCCCGGGGACAGCACACAGGAACCATTTCCCATCCAGTGGATTTGTTGATTTGTCACAGACACAGCATCAGCAGTAACTACCACAACCGCATCTGGGCTTTTCTAGGGTTATTTCAGCCTGTTACTCAGCAGGTACGTTTGCTCTGCTCGCTGGCTCCAGCAAGCTGCGCGCGAGGTTCTCCTCCAGCTCGCCCGGCCTGAGAGAAAACAGACCACAAAACAACATTTGTGCATGTGACTGTCACTGCCCTCCCCGTGCGAGCCGTGAGGAGGCTGGCGGGGCTCCGGATGGGATTTGCAGAGCTGCACGGAAGAGGGATGCTTTACAAATTGTCTCTCAGCAAATCTGGAAGAATTTGTCTGTCTTTTCGGGAAAGCACTGCAGGGATGCCCTGGAGACCCAACCACACTCAAGATACCCTACACTGCCACAGGGGCACAGGGTATCTGCCCATACACAGTTTGGGCTTATTCTGCAGCTGAATGAGTTAAAAGCATTAACACACCCCGGCAAGACTGAGAAACAGCAGTGAAACTCAGAGGAGAAGACACTCAAGACATCATTAAAGTCAGTGGTGTAGGAAGACTGATGAAATTAAGGAGCCTCATGATTTAGTTTCAACCAAATCCCAGCGAAATGAGCAGCTAACGCACACACAGCAGCTCCCAAGATCATATGAAGTTAATATTTACCGTGACTACGCAGACAGTCTGCCCAGGATGACCCCACTATCTCCACACCCTGGCACAGACCCTGACCAGCTGAGGGCCAGCAGGTCCCCACTGCACCTACGCCCCTGAGCAGGAGCTCAGTGAGCGCCACAGACATGTGCTAGCTCACTGCAGCCCTGAGTAAAATGCACCCCAAGGGCTGGGAGATCCTCTGGAATTTGTTGAATTTTGCAAGTTAACAAATAAGCAAAGAAAACAATGGAAAATAAAGGAGAAAATTAAAAAAAAAAAAAAAGCAGAGCCAAGACCACCACAAGAATACAGTTAGCTCCATTCTCAGTGCTCAGTTCTCTAAACAGTGTTCCCAGCGTTCACAATCCAGCTCCAGGTCTGGCAATAACTCTGGGAAATCCGAAGGTTCCTGCTCTGCATTGGTGGCTGGTGGCTGCCCATGGCCAGCCTTCCACACACAGACAGCCCACTGCCCCTGTGATCTCCAGAAAATGCTTGAATGCACGACCCATGGGAGTCTTTAACACTCGAAAACCAGAAGGCAAACAAAAAAAGAACATTTCTTTCTAAATCTCATTAAGTCGCAGAGCATGATTATTATTTTTTAATGTGCAAAGGTGATAACATTGCTTGGAGCTCTAGTTCAATTAATTATTTTATGGGAATAAACATACCAGGAGACACTAAATGCAAACCATAAAGGTTCCTTGGTACGTGTCAGGCTCACAGCTGCTCAGCCTTTGCTAAACAAGGATACAGTTCCTAATGCCACAGAAAAGCCTAATTCTCACAGTAAGTACACTGAAGTAAAGTCAAGCAACAGTCTTTGCGCAAACCAGGATGCAGCAAACCCTGGCAGATGCTGGTTCCTACAGCCAAGTGTCCGAGATGGCCAAAAGTAGCAGCTGTTGCTGCTGATAATTAAACGCACGTTGTGCTACCGCACAGCCAGGCAGAGCCACAGACGGGAGAAAACCAGACCTGGCTTGGAGTATCCACCTGAGTCCCGTGAGCTGAGAATGGGATGAAGTTAAGACACGTCACCTTAAATTTCTTGACTTTTTTTTCTGATGAGAGCTCAGAGTCACATGCCTGGAACACCTGCGTCTTCTACAGAAGAATAATAATTTAGTTTATCTTTTTAACAGCCAATTTTCTGGGTTCCACCACAGTAAATTACAGGTGAACAAGTCACAAAGAACTGAAACCTAAGAATTTCCAGAGGCATGGGATTGGGCCCTGCCCAGCTGAATGCCACAGACACACAACTACGTCTCATACTCCACTACTCCAGTGAAACCTAGTGAGTCTCAGGACACCTTCCTGAGCAGACTGAATTTGATCCCAGTCTCCTGTCCCTCGCCCCTTAACCTCCATCACAATTTGCTATTACCAAGATGACATCTAAGAACATGACTACAAAACACCCTCTCCCCAACCTGAAAAGAAAAAAACTATGAGGGAAAAACAAATCTGATGTTTTCTCCTGGGTGTAATACACCACGTTGCTGTGGGTGTAACACGCTATGTGCACTGCACCTTAAAGTGGGCATCAGGCGTCACCGGAAAGAGAAAATGGTAAAGCCCGGGCTAAAACATCTGGAGAAACCTTTCTACCCTTACACAGACCATCCTCTCTTCTGCAGGCAAGGAATATCCTTCCCCACCATGACCCCAGACATACGGATGCATGATGCAAGATGGGGAATAACAAGTTACAACTACAAAGCCCTGCTGAAACTTTAATATGGCATCACACTACACACACTCTTCTAGCTTAAACCCTTAATTATAGAGACTATTCTTTACAATGCTGGAGTTGCTCCAACTCCCATTGTTAAATTTAAAATAAAACCCTGCAACCCCACAGCATCTGTAAGACATTAGAACATTCAATACTGACTTTTTTATTCAGCTTTAAGACATCATTTAATAATTTCTCCTCTCAAACCCCAAATCTAAGGATTTAAACGAAATAACCATCAGCACCTCTTACAGGATGCCTTTTTTTTTTTATTTATTTTAATGAACCTTCTGCAATAATATCCTTGACCTTTCACAATTCCTAATTGATTAAGTGTGTGCTCCATCATGTACAGCCTCCGGACAGACTGCATGGCCAGGGCACGCTCAGCGCTGGCTGTCAGGATGAGGCAGACCCTGTAGCATGGAAGCTAGCTCCACATATAACCCACTCATGCACAGGAACAAAACAAGAAGACACATCTGACCACAGAAAAAAATCACTGTGAGCACAAGAAAAATACATCAGAAAAATCGATTCTGACCATTGCTAATAAAGCTGGAGAAGCAAGCCAGAACCTCATTGTTATAACCTCCGTTCTTCCAAGGCAGGTGGTTCGCTTCTGTTCTCCCAGGAAAAGGAGCCACTTGCAGCCATTTACAGCTCCCCTACCACCACTCAGGTAGTTCCCATGGCCTGGAAAGCACAGGTCCAGCCATGGCAATGGATCCAGACATGATAACTTTGCTGATGGAACCAGGAGGAGAACTTGGGCTGAATGCCAGCCACTGCAAAGTCGTGAGGAGCCTCCATTCACCCATTCACTGCAGGAGGAGCAGGATTTCAAGCCAAGTCTCCAGGAATATCATCCCTTAGCAACCTCTGAAAACGTGCTGGCAGGCCATGACAAACGTCCACATTTCCATAAAGCCCGTACAACTTTAACAACACTGCTGGTATTCCTCCTGTAACTAGCTTCACAGCCACTGAAACATTCTGGGGTGGAAGGCAGAGGAGATCTCCCAAAGATTACCAAATTAGAGTGCAATTCATGAAGCAATGGCTGCATAAGGTCTCCTCTGCAACAGAGGTATGCAAGAAGGTGACCTAGATGAAAGAGGTATGTCCACGAGGTGTGAGGTGATCCTCAGCAAGCACAGCTCAAGTGTGTGGCTCGATTCTGCTCTGCCCAACGTGCACCTCGTCCCCACAAGCCCAGGTAGGGATACCAGATCAGGGACTGGTTCCCACCAGCAAACAGCCAGCCTACACATCAGTCACCTGCAGGTGATAACATCTTACTTGGGCCACGTTCACAGGCACTCCTGCCTGCCTGCTCACAGCAACTCTGCTGCCCTGAAAACATGAAAAGGGCAGAGAGGTTTGCAGAAAATCCCGGTAAGTTATCTCCAGCAGTTCCCACAGCTAATTAAACTGTTCAGTCACGCATGCTTTAAAGTCCATGAAATTTAAAAAAAAAAAATCACAAAGAGAAATACAAAAGCCAGACAATTAGTGGAAGCAGGCTTGTTTGATCAACTCTCCCCCACCTGCCAAGCCATTCTGTGGCCACAGTAGCAAATCAGTCCTGTGTGCTGATCCTACCTCAGAGTTCCCAGCCTCCCACACCCACAGCTGCACAGCCAGGGCTAAACAACCCTCTTGCTCCACAAGCCAGAGCCTCTAAAAACACACCTAGCCCAGGTACAGTTCCGCACTGGGCACACCTGCCTCTACTAGCAGAGCCTGCAGCAGAGAAAGAGCTTTGCAAGGGCCAAGCTGCATCCTTCAGAACAGGCTCCGACGTCAGAAAATTCCGTTAACGCAGGCAAAACAAGGAAGCACGTGGCACATACGTAGGAACCAAAGGATGTTGGATGAGGAACACAAAGAAGGGAGGAGGTGGAAAAAGATGGCTCATTCAGGGACCTGTGCAAAAGCTGGCATTACCAGGCAGTGCCTCTCCCACTGGATCAAAAGGTCCAGTAGCAGAGTGTATGCCATGAACAGCAGAAAAGGAAGGGGGGTAAAAAAATCCAGCAAAGGGGAGTAAGGAAAGTATTTCATCACATTTTTTAATGGAAACAAAGTAGAAGGGAATAAAAATCAAATAAAGAATCTCTGATCCCAAGCCATGCTATATCTATCAGTTAGAATCTTCTCTAATTGTTTTTGTGAGTTCTGTACCATGTCTCACCAAGGACACTGCCTAAGCTATTTAAAAAACATTTTTAAATCACAAAAAACTAGACCTCTGAAAGGTATACCACTACAGCATGCAGGAACCTGAAGGTCTTCTAAGACCTGGGAGAGAGCTGCAGACATGGAAGAGGCCCCATGGGCAAACAGACCCTGCAAGCGAAGCAACAACATGGTTAAGATATTCAATAGCTAGGTTACAAAATGGAGCACATCCCAGAAAGACAAAAAAACCACTCAGCTTGGGCTGAATGTGGAACCAGGCGGCAAGAGCAGCAGAATCATAAATCACACTTGTGCAGGCCAAAAAAGCCGGGTAGAGATTGGAGGACAAGTGTCCAGCCACCAACCAGCCGAAGTAGTAGTCACGGGGACTTCGAAACATGGCTGGAACCCACCAGAAGTTTCCAGTTGCTTTTTAATTCAGGAATGGGTAAGTTCATAGCCGACCAACCACCACACCAGTCCTCTTGCAGAGGATTCGACATTCCCTTATTTGCACTCTGAAACAGAAATATCCTGTCAAGAAAAAAAAAGTCCAAATAAAAAAGCAAAACAAGAAGAGGGCTGTGCCCTGGCCATGCTTCCCAAACACACACCACTGCTATCTGTTTATTTTCAGCTGGAGCTTCCCCTCCACCTCCACCTCCTCCCTCCTTCCACTTACAAGCTGATATGCCATTGAATATCTCCTATCTACTGGCTCTGCCCACTGCATCCTCAGTGTTTAAAATAAGCAAGCTGTGACAAACGCTGGGTAAACCCAGGCGCTATGAATACTGCAGAGCCTCGGCTGAGACGTATTGCAGACTAGTCATATGCTTCAATATTTTGTCCCCAAGAACTCGGCCAATCCATTTAGCAATGGAGCAGGACTCTAATAATAGACACAAGGATACACAGGAGATAAATGTACACAAGACAAAAATAAACCCCAGCCTTGTTATAATTTTAATACAGGAGCTAAACTGGGAAATGATAAATGAAGACCGTTTCCACAGTTGAGTCAAGAGGAAAACTTAACTCCCAACAGCCCAAGAGTGAACAGACACATTCAAAACTGGATGGGAGATTTTCAGAAAGTTATTTGAGCATTAATTTTAAAATAAGGTTTTCATTATTTCAAGTTACACCAAAAAACCCAACACTTTACTGTTTTCCAGGGCCACCAGAAGCACACTTTGTTTAACTGTGCATGTTCTCAGACATCAAGCACCTGCAGTTGTGGGGCCAGAATCCATCTCGAAAAGTTGCTTTCAGCTCCCTCAAAGCAGTGTCACTCCACAGCAGCTCATTTTCATCTCAGTCAGTGATCTCAAATTAAAGCTTTAATACACTCATACACAGCTATAAACTCCTACCTACACTTTTCCTTTATGAGTTGTAGCCTGTCTCCACTCTACATGGTTAACCACGCTCCCGCACAGCCCTGCCTTCGCTTTAGAAAACAACCTCTGGTGTTTATGGGATTAACTCTTTCCCCACGGAAATTATCTGAGGGCTAACTCTTCCATTCCCACAGGAATACCCAGAAGAGCCTCAAAGATTTCACAACCTTAAGCCCTGTGTCATCACGAGTTATACTTCTGCGTACATAAACATCTTCTGCATGATCAAACGAAGAGGCCGAGCAGGGGCTGTGGGCCAAAGGAGAACTGTGGTGCTCTGACCTGACCCCTGAGCCAGATGTCTCCAGCCCAGGGTTTCACCCAGCAGCTCTCAAACGCTTCCCAAGCCTCCAGATGTGGGAACCACCATGTTCCTCAGCCCTGGTATTTCTCTCATCTGATTCTCTCAAGCTCTGCCTTTGCAGCTCAACATGCACAGCACCATCACTCAGGAGTGGTGTGAGATGGGCCAGAGCAGACCTTCAACCACATTCAAGCCCATCCTCTGCTGAATGACAACTGCTTGGCCCTCTCCTCCTCCCTTACCAGCCAACCCTGTCCATGGCTTCAAAGCTTATTTAAAGCTCTGAGGACTAATGACCACAGCAGCATTTTTCTTCAAGTGACTCTCAGATTGGAAGGAAGTCCATGCTGGCAGTGAAGTAACACTAGACCAGGCTAAATTTCACTTCATGTTTATCTCTGCTCAAACCATCCTACTAAAAAGGAGAAAACAGTCATGTTCCAGATGGGAGAGACCTTTTATAGCAAGCCATGGATATCTGCCATGCTTTGCTGAAGGTCCTTCATCATGCTCACAACGTATAATGCTATCTAGTAATCTGAGGAAACATCCATGGGATTTTCAACCTCCTCTAGAAATTGAGATTCAACAGGAAACCACAAATACACCAGGCAATTAATTTTTCTTTACCAAATGTTTCCAGTCATGTCGCAATTTTAACAGTAAGCAAACTATTTGGGTTCTTTCCAGTTCTTGTGCAACAATGTTCCTCATTTTTCATTTTATTTTTTAAATAATCTGGCTGAGATTTTTTTATTAAAAGAGTTTAAAACCAGTTAGGAAGTCAGTGTGAACACAGCATACTCTCCCTGTTAAGTATTTACACACCCCCCCCCCGAGGTTTCTCTATCACACAGCAAAGGTTTTGTACAAACAACCAAGCAAAGACTTTTCCCAGTTAAAAATACAGCAAGCAGCCTAAGAAATAAGAGCAGAACAACATACCTACCGACACAGGCAACGCTGAGCTATCTGAACCACATAAATAAAAGTCTCATTCAAACATTCCCCCGCTCCCCTCCCAGCACCATTCCAGGAGAACAAAGAAACATTAAGTCTTACTTTCCTGGTGTATATTTGATCAGACCTTCTGTTAACACAATATGACAACAGCAATGAAGGGAAGAATATCACAGCTAAACAACCGTCTACCATTCCCCTTCCTTCTGCCGAGTCCGTGCTGACGCAAGGATGGAGCAGCTGCTGTCTGTTTTTAAACAGCTCCATATTTCATAAGAAGCTGCTGATTTCTGAAAGGACAGAAAACCCAGCCAATGGCTTACAAAAGAAGAACCAAATGAAAGCAATTCAGGACACACTATTTAAACATCATGTCCATTTGCTCAGCTTCCTTCCAGCGTACCACCACAACTGAAATTCCTAAGACATGTCTCTCCTCTGTCTCAGCCTATTCTGTTATCACCACAAGCACAACTTTTAAGCATTCATCTAAACCAGAGCAGAGGAGGCTGGAAAATCCCTCCCATGGCTGTAGATAAAAAAATTCTTGAAATACAGGAGAAAACAAACCCATGTGTCCATCTTGATGCAATTGTAGAAACTACTTCACCAAATTAACATGACCCTCCCCTAGTTTTGTGTTCTGCTGCTGAGGGATGCTGTACCAACAATAAATGGAAATTTGGGATGGAAAGATTCTCTTGAAGGACCTAGCCATACGTCTTGAACTTTTGAAAACTTACTAAAAAACATAAATAGCTATTGATATTAATTCATTTTTAATCAGGGACATATCAGTTATCTGGGAAGCATCACCACTGAAATTCCACTCTTAGGTCTTCTTAAAAACCTACATCATAGGAAACAGTTCACTGTGTTATTAGGACCTCAAAAGAAAGAAGCTTAAAGCTTTTCTGTTGTGACTCTGCAGCTCTCACTCCGGCTGTTAAAAGTAATGGGTTATACCAGGCAAGTCCCTCCCGAGGGGCTCCAGACACTGCTGTCTCCTTTCTAGTTAATAGCTGCTGTAAGAATACTGCTTTTTCGGCTGTTTGTGTCATGTTGATTAGCTTAGCTAAGGGCTTGGGGAAGGAGCAGGGAGAAGAAGAGAACATGCAGGGGGAGGAGGATTTAAAGAGAGAAGAAAAAAAAAAAGGCTTTCATCTGCTCTAATAATTAGCAGGTCATGCTGAAAATGATCAGCATCCCTTTAACGCAACTGTGCATGAAATGTGCAGAGCCCTGCTCAGGTCACTGCACCCATGCAAATCACTTAGTTATAGCAGTCACTACACCCTGTGGTTTTCTAAACTCCTCTGGCTTCATAAAGGCTCTGGCCAAGATCCTTCTACTTTCACACTTCAGCTCAGGAGATGTGGGGGTAACAAGGCTCTTCAATCTTACTGCTCAGTCACAAGGGTGGTGGGTGTCGAGGTGCTGGGGTCAATCAAGGACTAACTAAAGGTTTGCAGAGGACCTTCAGATTCTCTGATGAAGCACCACAGGGAAACACTGCAAAGTATTTGCCATTCCTGGAGCAAAAGGGGCTGCGTGATCCTCCTATTCATCCCCTGGAGGCTTTCCCAGGGAAACCATCAACAAGGAAGAATCAGACTGCCCAGAATGTGACAAAAATCTTCCGTAATTCACCACCGTAGCTGCTGTCCCAGGCATCTCTCTGCAGTGCATCTGTTGATCGATGAAGAACAAGCTGTGGGTCCCGAGGACCACTGCCCCTGTAGCAGGCAAGTTTGGATCCTACACCAAAGACACAATCTGGAACTTTATATATAAAGCAAACTGAACAGTGGGGAAGGGTGGGAATTTAAAAAGCAGCAATGGAGCTGCTTTGGGCACTGTCTCCTCCTCTCATCTACTATAGCCTTCAGAAAAGCCAGCAGTCATCTCCTGGAAGGGCAGGACTAGTTCCACTGGAGCAGAGGTTCTTTAATAGACCTCGTCTTCTCAAAAGGAGGTGAAAAGATGGTAAGGACAATGACAATTCTTCCTCTGATGTACTCACATCCTTCTATTAAGCACACATTAAGCTCAAAGGTCAGCACTTGCCAGCCACAGCCAGCTCTGCCTTGACAACCCATCTTCAAAACACACTGAGTGCCTGACCATGCCCAGGATAGGGACAGACTGCTTTCAATATGCTGTCTGGAGAGAGGAGACTTCCCTTTGGTGGCAATGATTTGGCTGTGTCTTCTCAAATGTCTTTAATTTCAGCAGCTTTCCTTTGCTTCAAAATTGTTCTTCCACCTCAGGTTAACATTCATCCCCAAACTGACACACACCTTCAAAGGCGCTGCTGTTTGAAAGAAGCCCGGAAAGATGGATATTAAGAGATTACTTTCAAATAAAGCAATGAGCTAAGTCATTGTGCCCAGAGCAACCAGACGTGTCGTCGGGCCCCAGTGCTTTACGGAGGCGGGAACAACTCCCCAGGCACCAAGAGTATGGGAAGGACAGGGGATGGTCCCTACAATGAGATCAGTGTGGCACAGGGATAGCAGAAACAGCACTAAGGCTGTTCTGGGAAGGCAGAAGCAAAGCAGAAACCCTTTGCAGGAATGGAAAAAATCATATAAGCAGCAGAGGCTGTAATCACCCAAACTCCCTCCACACATCTCAGCAGAACAGAAAACAGCAACACTACCATGGTCACAAGAGCATGAGAAAGGAGTTAAAGCCCACTGAAGTGTAAAATGCATCCCTCTGTGGTACCAAGATTCACCTGGGAAAGGGGAAGCTTCCTCCAAGAGGGCAGTGTGGAGTTCCTCAATGACAAACCTACAGCAATTATTAGAAAGGCATCATCCATACATAATTTTGAATTTAATTTAATTAGGCACCCTGCTAACTTCATTACTTATTTAACCGGACTGCTCATTCAATTTATGTTACTACTGTTACAGATAACCACTCCGGGCCCCACACTGTGGGAAATGCACAGCAGGACACATCTGGGAATGTTGTAGCCTCAAGCCACATTTGGGAATACTGCAGCTCCAAGCCCCAGCTCCTCTGACACTCAGCACCTCTCCTGGGACAAAGGCATTGACCATGCCTTAGATTTCATGCCTCAGGTTTCATGCTTCCTATTTTCCTACCTGCGTGCAGAAAAGTCCAGAGGAGCTCAAAGAGTTAAAAAAAGACAAGAAGTCCTAAATAAACCCCCCAGATTTATCATTGTTAATGCTTGTGTATACTACTCAAAGCAGCCTCCTACAGAGTTGCCAGATTCTTCTTTTTCACCTAAGTAAAAAATAATACTCCACAGGGCTTGGGGGAATATATATCAGAGCACTTCACTCACCACCCAAGAGCATCCTTACAAAACCGTCGTCTCCAGAGCACGACACATCAGGTCAGGACAGAAATCAAGAAAGGTCTCACGCAAGCAACTGCTCCTGCCACAGTGCTGGGCCGGGGAGGTCAGCAGCCTGAAGCCAAACCTTTCACACCAAATCAAAGCCAGGAACGGAGGATGCGGCTCCCCAAAGCCTCACTGGTCAGTGTGTGCATCCTCCTTCCCACCGCTCCAGACAGCCGCATCCCTGCCCGTCTGCCAGCTCTGCCTGCCCTCGCCAGCTGCTCAGGCACCGCAACACTTTCCCAGGCAACTTCAGGAGTCTTCTCGGAAGACTGAGTCAGAAGCCTGAATTCCCTGCCTGATCAGAAGGGATGCAGCACCACGGCTGAGACATGGAAACAAGGAAACAGCACCCCAAGCAGATCCATGAAACAGCCTGATATAGGTAGGACAATACCTCAGCCTTAGACAGCAAGGTCTGTCTTAGAAAATTCATATGTATATAAAAAGAGCCCTGACTGACAGGAGCAAGAGAGTGTGAAATGGTACAGACACCAGCCTCAAATTAGGTAATCCTCTGTTGTGGTTGGGGTTTTTTTTTTTAAATCCTTCAGTTCAACATTTCTCCTTTCAATCAAACTGCTCTGAGAATTCTGAGCACCCATTTGAAAAATGAGAACAAAAGGCTGGAGAGCAGCATAAACGCAGGAACATCTCAGATCTTTCCATCCCTGGTGCAACAGCCCCGCCAGTGTGGAGGTGCTGCTCACCACAGTGCACACAGGGGCTGCCTGAACACCCTGGAATGAGTGTCATCATCTCCAGAGTGTCTCAGACACTGTTGTGACATCCAGTTTTCACTCTCCAAATCAACTCCAGACCCCAAAACAATTTAAGAGCTCGAGAGTTCAATGTAATTTGTTCCAACCAATGCATAGGGCTCGTCTGAAAGCATGAGAAGTGTAGAGGAACACCCTTAGGAACAGACCATTCCCCACCTGGCACTTTGGAATCTGCTACATTAATGAAAAAGATTCAGAACCAGTGGTAGTGGTTTTTATTCTGAGGTTACCTGACAGACAAAAGGACTGAAATCGCCTTTGCAAAGATTAACAATTCTGCCATGAAACCAACACACAGTCAACAGTAGTAATACAACAGTCACTAGTACACTTTCAAGGAGAACCAGTATCAGCAGAGGTGATGAGTTTTCCAGCTACCTCTCATAAAAACAAGACTTGGTCTAGCTCACAACCCCATTCTGATCTTGTGTTCAAGATGCTCAAAATAAAACTTCTCACTAATCAAAGAAAAATCTAGGTTTTGGTTTCATTAGCATGCAACCCTCCCAAACGCAATATGGATCATCTGCCTGTTCCTTGGGAAAATAAAGTTGCAAAATAATTTGCACAGCGTTAGGGGAAGTGTAAGCACTACAGTTCCCATCAGCCGGGAAGGAGACTCAGTCTCACAGCAGAGCCAGCTCTGCTGCTTGTAGAGAACAGTGGCAGAGGCAAATCACTGCATGAGAAGAAGGACCAGGCTTTGCTATCCGGCCAGGGATGGGGCTCAAGTGGCAATACCAGCATTACTTCATCCTTCAGAAGGTAACAGGATCGTGTAGACTCCCTCGAAACAGAGGATCTTGGCAATTCTCATTTCCTACGGCAAACAGTTCTCAAGGGCCTCCTCCAACCTCCTCCAGCAGGAAGAGGGGAACTTCTAACACCTCATCACTGACATTTAAGAATGTGAAGCTCCAGCCATCAAGTTGACACCGCAGCAGGGAATGCAGCTAACAGGTATACAGTTGCAGGCTCTCCAGAGTGTGGATTTCAATTTACAGTTTAAAAAGGAGAGAGGAAACTAACCTACAAAAAACAATCAGCTTTATCTGGGATATTTATCCACACATACCATGTGGCCACACCATAATGTGAACACCTGTGTGGATTACGTGTTTCTCCTCCACCAGCAGTGTCCAAAGCATGCTCACATCTGGAATCCTTTATGTTTTAAATGCTACTTCTGCCTTCTCCTTGGTGCCAAAATGCCTTGAGAAAGCAGCACATGCACGGGGGAAGAAAGGAGCAGGAGAACAGTCAGTAAGGTACCAAAACACTTCAGGTACCAACATGATGAACACAGTAAGCAACTTGAGGAGCAGATGTCCAACAGGGTGCCTGTAGGCAGAGATGCTGTGGTTTGGAACAAAGTCACACTAGGTGAAAGTTACTCTTCTCCTGAGGCTTACAATAAAAAGCTAAGTCACATTACTCCTAAGTAAACCCAATGTTTGTTATTTCTGTTTCTTTGTTTGCTATGTAGAACCCTAAAGCCAAACAGGAATATTTCCTGCCCAGTTAATGTCATTCACTTATAACTTACCGACCGAGGCTTGCATCTGTACTTTTCTATGTCACAGGAGGAGCAACAAGTGTCACAGGCAGCCCCTGAGGCATGCAGCACTCTACAACACAAAGCACCAAAAAGTGGCATACGAGTCCTCTCCAAGGCTGCCCCAGCTCAGCGCTGCTGCCATCAAGGTCCTTTTAAAGCAAGAACTTCATAATGCTTCTCTCTCACTGCTCAGGGAGACAGCATTAAAACACAAAGGCACACAGCTCATGCTAATGTTTCCATCTGCTCAGAGCCTGCTTTTATTTAAGGACAAAATAAAACCAAGCGTGCTGTGCTGATCCTGTGCACAGACACTTGGGTGCCTCAATCCTTTTAGGCATCTCCAGAGATTTTCAAAGCGCCCCAGGGACACGCACATAAACAAACATTTAAAGGGAGATGCACGTCGAGAGGCCCAGCAGCAGGTCTATAAGACATGTTTGGCATAAGAAGCTCAAGACAGACGGCCACGGAAAACCCCTCTGCCTTCAATCACATGTGGGCTGACCCTCCCGACAGGCTGGCTCACACAGCCTGCCCCTTGTCTTTGCTCCAGTTACCCCAGCAAAGACTGGAGTGACCCCGGCTAGCCTTTCGCTCTTTGCTTTCAATGCCCAGCCTTCAAAGAAACCTGACCCAAAGTCCAACGAGGTTAATGGACAGGCACACGTTGACGTCAGCGAGGTCCCTGGATAAGGTCACTGCAGTGTTTGCCTTATCTTGGAAGTGGCACCGCCTGGAAGCCAAGGAACAAAGTTAAGACTGATCAGGGGTTTGCTGTCTTCATGTTCCTGAGGCCCAGCCTGTCTTCGGCACATACCCCTGGTGGGGCTCAGGCAAGAGAGCACTGATATTAGGAGGCTTTTTCCATACAGTCCATATGAATTTCTCTACACCAAGCAATCAACAAGGCCAGACTTAGAGGTCAAACACTGGAGGTACGGAATCAGGTTATGGGGAGACCTGCACACAAAATGTTGGCAGATGTTGACACGCATTTCATCTTGTGAGCCAAAGTACCAAAATCCACAGTCTCTAAAACTTTCCAGACTTGAGTTCCTCACAGGTTCAAGGGTTGCTCCCAGCATCTGTCCACCAGTAACAGCAGACATGTTTGAACACAGCACATAACACTGGGACTGACAGTCCCAAGTATCTGCCCCGTAAGGCCAGAGGTTTGCAGAGCAGTGACGTTATTTACTTTCAGAGTTTAATTCTATCCAAGGAGGTTTTTGGGCTGTGTTCCAGAGACATTTACCCTCTTGCACCAGACTACCCTGCTACAGACACCAGGAACCCAGTTCTTCACCAATCCCTCAGCAGAAAAGAAAATAAATTACATCATTAGTAAAGCCAGTGCTTTGATAGAGACTCCCTGAAGACACATGAAAAGAGACGGGAGCTCAGAGACAAGCACTCCTCTGCTCCCATGCCAGAACACCTGTTTATTTGGATGCCAAATTTTGATGGCTCAAAAAAAAAAAAAGTATAAGCCATCCTTCTCCCCCGCTTCTTTTGAAGATGATGGATGCATCTGGTCGGGAAGATGAGCGGCAGCACATAAAAAGGCCTAACACCCCCATAGCCCACAATCAAGACATGCAAAGCAGTCACTAACAAAGATCAAGTTCTCATTAGACCTAAGATATGAACAGATAATAAAGAACAGTATCTCTGACTGTACTAAAGCTACTTCTCTGCAGTAGCCAAAAACTCCAAAGAGCCAAAGGCAGTCCCAGGCAGAACATGTAAGCTCAGTGCAAGTGTTCACCTTAACAGGGAAAAAAAATAGCAAACCACCCTCCTCCCCTGTGAATAAACATGTGCATGGGGATGCTGCAGAGGCTGGAGCCCCTCAGCATTACACAACCTTGCCCCAGGCTGTCGGCATGGAAAGGGAGGATGGTTTACTGGGTGTTAGCACAGCTTAACAGACTCCTTCCAGCTGGACTGTTTCTCTGCACCCATGTTTGCAGAACCTTTACAGAACACAGGCAGCACAACCAGGACAGTGGGGTCTCGGATCAGGCTCTACTCAAAAATCACCCACTGGCCACTTGGATGTCAGCAGTAGTCAGAAGATTCAGGTACTTCTCAGAAGGAAGCGCCGTGATAAAAGCAGCAATACTGGCCACTCCAGGAGTCTTAATCAGAGTTTTAAATAAACCATCACACCAGTAAAGGTCCATCACTGCCAAAAGACCAGGACAACGTGAGGCGGCAATTGCTGAACAGTAACTACGGCACTGACAAAGATAGGAGGTGCACGGTCTTCAACCAGCCCTCAGTCTACCTCTAACACCCTGAAAGAACAGAACGTGGTTATTCTAGGACCCCACCTAAGGCCAGCAGTTCACAGAGCAGAGCCTGGAGAACAAAAGCATGTTACCAAGCCACAAAACTTCACTTTATGGTGTTCGCAGCGTCACACCAACTGAGCAAGCATTTACCACCTTTACCCCAAGCTCTGCCCACGCTGGTGCTGTATGTGCTTCACAGCAGCAAAGGCGTCCGGCAGCGAAGCCATCACAGACAAACCAAGAGAAGGTCACCAAGGGGAGGGAGGGAGCTCTGAAGAAAATGTACGGCATTGTTGGGAAAGCAGCAGGAATGTGGCACAAAGGTAACTGCTACAGCCTGAGGCTGCCAGATGAAAGCAGGATCAATATTCCACGATGTTGTTTAACCCGTTTATTGGGGGGGGGAGGTGGAGATAAATGAGTATCTGAGTTGCCAAAGGGTACACTTTCACCCCAATCTGAGTCAGCCAGAGTCGAGTTCCTGCCCAGCAACACCACTCCAGCCAAATGATTTCAGCCTCACAGTTCACTTAACCACAGAATACAAAGAGCCAGTAACCCAGCAGTTGATAATGGAATAAACTATAGGTCAGTGACCAGGAGAAAACACACCATTTAAAATTATTCCAATATTGACATGAACAGGAAACAGGCCTGTATTTTTATTTATTTATTTATTTTAACCAGCCTATCTACTCAGAGACAGTGCTGAGCCAGCTGCTAAAATTACAAGGTTAGGTTCTCAAAGTCTGTGGGTGAACTGCATGATGCCAGCGCACACTTACAGCCATCAAAGCACAGCACTGGCAAGCCGGGTCGAGCGCGCACGTGATCAGCCCCAACACGGCGTGCGTGCACTTGCTTATCAGAACATCAGTAGGCGAGGGTTAGGGGGTACCTGAGCACACAGCACGGCTCTGCCAAGCTGCCTTTGAAAGGCTGGCCTGTAGCCAAAAGGGAGAGCACAAACTCTCTCGCTCAAAGCACTCAGCCAGGAGCCCAGCCAGGCTCATTTATAGCTCCATTTCCTCTCGAGGCTGCTTTTCCCCTGGAAAATGCTGCAATAGCAATTTGCACCTTAGGATTAAAGATCACTATGGCTCTCTAACAACTGAAAACACCCAGAAAAGCCCCCTTCTCCTCCCAAGTCCAAGGAGCATTTCTTCCACTGCACGTGAGCAAAGTGAGGAGGAGGTGACACCAACTATTGCAGAGGCACAAAGCAGAGAACATTTCAGCTGAAGTTCATGCAGGACCACAAATCAACCATATTTCCTCAAAATCAAACAAGATGACGTGAACTCGGCAGGGCAGTCCAGAAAAGCAGTAGGCACTAATCCTGGCCAACTTATTGGCTCCACAGAGTAAAGCAAAACCAGCTGCACCATGTGCACCAAGCAGAGTTTCCAGCCTTTAAAACCAAAGAAGTATTCAGTATGACCTGACGCTTACACCGACCACACAAGTAAAGTTAAATTACAATTAAAGCTAAATTTTAACACATTCAGACACAGGGTGTCAATAGCAATTCCTCCTATTTGCAGAGCTGGCTGCTGCAGTCCTCTGGCCAACCTCCCAACACTGAACACGATCCAGAGCACTCTTCATCCACGTTGGCACCATCGCAGCCATGGCTCCCTGCACTAACCAACCTGCCTGGGCTGAGCCAGGCAGCGTCAGGAGCGTGGCAATGAAGCACCATTTCACAATGGCAGCAGAGGGAATGCAAAGCCAAGACTGATGACTTTTCCAGGAGAGCACCAAGGAAATAAATTATGCTGTTTTCAAAATCCGTTTTTCCTGAAAAATACTTGCTTACCAGAGGGAAAAGACTTCAAGGCTGAATTTAGTGCTCAGGAAAAAGACCAGATTAAGAGCCCCAGAGAGCCCTTGCTCTGTTTCTCCTCCAGCAGAAGTGAAATAGAGCAGTGAGGACTGGCCAGGCAGATCTCTGCACCACTGAGGGGCAAGCAACCGACATGCAGGGCGGCAATGGAGTTCAGCTTCTCACCCCAGCCACTCCTTGGCATCTTTCTCAGCACCACTGACAAGGCCACTGTGATTCCCATCAGCAGGAAAAGCACTTGCCCATTAACAACTGGACTCCTGCCACTGCCTGGCAGCACATGTGCCACCCCAAGCAATAAGACAGCTCTGGGTGCCCACTGCCAGCCCACCTGGACCTGAGCCTGGAAGCTCCCAGGGCCAGGCTGCTGCCCTCCTGAGCGGGATGAGAAAGCTCAGCCTTTGTTCAGTGTCTGTTCCTGCCTCTCATTTGCTTGGAAATAACCAGCAGGTAAACAACACCCAGCTAGCAATTTGTTTACCAACATAGAAAAAACCCCATCTACTTTCAACTTTCAGCTTTTTCTTTACTCTTTTTTTCTTCCCTTTTTTTTTTTTTTTTTTTAATTCCAGTGAGCAACAAAGCCTTCACCCAGCTCAATAAAGCACTGCAGAGCCTGGCTCAGCTCACTTTGGCTACGGGCAGATCAATAGCTTTCTTATATCTTTCTGCTCTGCTTTGGGAGGGAAAAGGGGCCACTTCTTTCCCAGCCAAGACATCTGCACAAGGCATCTATGTGCTGTGAGCCAGGACCCCTCACGGGGAGAGCTGAAAAGGGATGAAAGAGTGTTTTGGCACAGCAGAGCTGTCTCCTCTCACCCTCATCTCTGCTGGCACTGCCAGTGCATTTTATGTGGGAAAGTTTTCAAGTCCAGTTTGGCCTCCCAGCCACCATCGGTTCTGCACTGGTTAGTTCTTCACAGTGGGGTGAGGTGGGACAAGGCCGGGAAAAGCCACTCAGAGCAGAGGTTCAGACACTGTCAATAGGTCTGCACAGGCCTCTTATTCTGCCCAGGCAGCTGCTGGCAGAGCTGCTTATTCTGCACATCCGTAAGCTTAAAAAATGAGGCCCAGAGGCACTGAGGAGGAAGCATACAGGAAAGCCAGCCCTGGATTCAGGAATGCCTCAGTGCAAATCAATTAGTCCCTCTCTGCCTCCTTACCACAAAAGGGTCTGAAGTTGGTACAGAGATTAGGACAATATGAGCAAACCTAATGCACTCAGACATTACAGTTCCAGAAACACCTCGAGCAGATCAGTGATGCAGTCCTTCCTCCCTCCCCAGCACACAGCAGGGACATTGCAGCACCTCAGCCTCCAAGCTCCTCCCCAGCAGAGCCACACCAGAGGCCAGTGCCAACCTGTCTCAGGTCACAGGAGCACTGCTGCAGGGCCGAGACCCTGGTCCACAGCAAACAGCATCTCATGCTTCCCCACGGCACGGGTGCCAGGCAGCACAGCTCTGGAGAGAGAGTGTTTGGTGTAAACCACAGTCCCAATGGCCCTGCCAAAGCAACATTTCCAAAAGGTGGACAGGCATGGGTTAGCACTAGCTCACTTCCAACCTGAAGCCTTCCTGAAGGTCATGGGTGGCTGCTACTCCTTGGGAAGAGAGAGACATCCAAAAAAGCACCTGTGCAAACATCCCTGGGCTGGGGAGCTTTAATTTTTCCAAGGGCGAGCCTGGACCAGCCTTTCACATCCATCCATGAGCAATCCCTGGGCTGCCACCATGTTGTTCCAGGGAAAACCCAGCTTCACACAGGATGCTCAATCCTGCAGAAGGGAGCTGACTCCAGAAGATCAATCACCAACTACCCCCAGCAGCAAATCATAAACCCCACAACTATAAAATAACAATTCACACAAACCCACATTCCAAACATCAACAAAGCTCTGTCAGTTGCATTAGGCTCTGCTTTGTTATCCATCATGTTTACAGGACATGTGAATGCTTTCTAAAGAGCAGATGCTTTTCAAGTTTAATAATTCAACCGTTTAGAATTGAGCACTGAAAGACCCTGCACGCGAAGAAATAAATGCACGCACAACAGAATCCTTTGCTGATTTTCAACTCTTTTCTTTTAAATAGAAACTACCAAGAATGCCAGAAATGTTTGCTTCTGAAGAAATGACCGACAAAGAGGGTGTTTGATGGATGGAAAGCATTTGGAGAAGGAAAAACAAAAACAAGATGACCCTCAAATATATTCTTGCTGGGCAACTTCTGAAAACCACATGAATTAGTAATACAGGCTTCCCTTGAAACAACAACAGCACAAGCTTCAATGGAGGACGTCACCAGGACTTGATCTCTGCTGCAGATCAAATGCCACACAGCAGGAAACAGCTGACACACAGCTCAGCCCAATTATGTACAGTGCCCTTTGCATACAGGGCCTCCTCTTTACTGCAAGCAAACTCACATCTTCTGCTCTGCTCTCTTCGCTAGCAACCAGCCCATTCTGCCCCTCAAAGGAAAAAGGCAAAGCTGGGTTTGTGCACTCTGCCATCCAGCCCAAGGGAACGCAGAGCTGGCATGTCTCAGCGTATCTAACCTGCGTGCTCTCTGCAAGGATGTTCAGCAGCACAAGATGGAAAGCCACAAAGCACCCCACGGCCAATCTCGGCTCTGATAACATCTTCCTGGAACTTGTCACTTAAGGTCTCCAAACCTCAATTTCTCTATCTGTAAAAAAAAAAACCAACCAGAACAGCAAAAAACTTTGCCAGTGCAAGAGCTAAATGGAAAACACCCACGAAAAAGATTTTTCAGGTGTGCCCTGCACTCTTTGTACTCAGGGCTCAGACTATGAATTATTCAGAGCGTGAACTATCTGCATTACCTGGTAAAATCAGTGCAGCCTGTTGGTAATGCTCAATGCACAATAATTTCTACGTAGCCATCTCGTCATCTCAGTCACATCATGACTAGTTCCTTTACATGTACTCACACATAACCACCTAAGTTTGGCATTTACCGCATTATCACTACAGAGAAATTACTGCAGGGGGCAAATTAATTACCTATGCGAAGCAGGCTGAGAATAGTCAGCAACATACTGTACCACTGAAATGCTAGACAAAGCCTCAAAGAGAACTTCCCTCATGTGGAAGATTATAGGCTCTACCCACAAAGGACTCAAGTGTCTTGCCTTATCTTTTTTCCATTTAAAAGGAAGCAGACTTTCCTGAAAACCTGATAGAAACATGCCTTTACAGAACAAATGCAAATGGATTAATGCACTTATCAGCAGTAGGCTTGAGGGGAGGCAAAGACTTATTCCTCCTGCTGCCTAGATATTCTAAGATACTCTTAATTAAATTATAGAACATCATTAACTAATTATATATTCGGGTCCATTGTTACACAACCCAGCAGCTCCTGCTGCCTTGCAGACCCCCACAATCTATGGATCCACACAAGCACTTCAAAGGCAAGACATGGCCACTATAAAGGGAGTTGTAAAAGAAAAACCTCACCACTCATCCTTCCTCCAAGGCCATCTGTGCCCACTCACACTTGGTTCTGGGACACAGAGATATCCTTAGGTAGGAACTCAACCAGTTTAGCAGCCGCATCAGTTTCTTCTTATACACAAACCTGAGCAGCACAACTGTCTGAGCCCAAAGGGCAAGATCTCGGCCACACTTCTCTCGTGCTCCTGAGGATACATGCAAACAGAGGTGGGTACCTCTGCTCACCCCCTGCAGGCAGTGTCTGACCTCCAAGGGAAGTAGAGCCCCCCAGGTCACACTAGTCCATAAGTGTCTGTGCAGGCAGAAGGTCTCATAAACTGGTTTTAAACACCTTGCACTGGCTGAGGGGTTTAACAAGCATAGACCAAAACGCCCCTTGTCGAGTTCTGGATCACCAGCGTTAAATCCTTGAGCAGCCAAGTAAGAAATGGACCTGCAGATGGAGAAACACATCTCGGTGTTCTTCCCCTGCCTCACCCTCTCTGTTAGCTGGTGCATGTTTGCTTTTGCTTCTAAACTTCGCTTCTCTGTGCAAACAGTCTGCTATGAGAGGTATTTGCTCAGTCCACAAGTTTCCTGCATTTTTTTTGTCCAGCTCTAGGCCTGATCGTCAGGCGTTTCCAGCTCAGAAATCCAGGCTATGAAAAATTACTTTGGCCCAGCAGTGATGCATCACCAGTCATTAGAAGCAAAGACACTTCTGTACACACATCAGGGATGCTGTTAAGGATCCCAGACTCAAAACCATGGAGGAGCCTGGCCCTTTCACCCAGGAACAAAGACACCCAAAACACTGCATCTTTGAAGCCAGGCTTTAAAAACATCAAGCAGCTGCAAATCCACAGCACAGCCTTCTCAAAGCTCTCCTGTCTGCCTACCTATCCCCAAAGAGACTCTGCTCCGGTCATTCTCTGTAGGCCAGCCAGCTCTGAAACTCGGCCTGCTTAAGGTCAGCTTTTATATCACCATTTGATTTTACATTTTGTATTTTACACCAGAGCTTTACACCATGCCCATTACCAATTCACCTTCTATGGATTCATGTGCTCAGCCTCTGGAAATGTAGTAACTTTCCCTTTTCCAAAAAGGCCTCTGACACCCATGTCTTCCAAGTGTTTGCTGCGGCTCTGCACAGCACCGATCCTCAAAGAGCCTGTAACATGTCCAGTGCTCTGACCAGCTTTGACTTGGAGCAGCACCAAGCACAAACAGTCTTCAGCAGGCTCTGGATGCAACAGTAATACAACAAGGAACACTCCAGTTCAACAGAAACCCAAGGGACACAAACAGTTGAGCAGGATTTGGTGGATGGAGGTTATTAGGGTATTACAAATAGAACAGAAATTCAGGAAGCAGTTATCTCCAGAAAAGAAAGATTCATTTCCTTATGATGCTTGCAAGTCGCACTGCTAACTTCAGATCGGAAGAGCTGGCGCTCAGTAGAATGAAATTAAGCATGCTGGATCACACAGGACACCCGAGTGGATAATAGCAGAAAATGAGTGGAAGCATATGTGCCTCAGGCAGAGGACTGGAAGACCAGCAAGAGAGCTGTGCTCAACCAAACTTCATCATGATAAATGAAACCCACGGAACATACTGCAAATGCAGAAATACAGTGATTAGCTCTACACCGGAGGTTCAATGTCTTAAACATTAATTTGCTTTCTCCAAGAGAATCTCTCCCAGCCAACATAAGCACATGTATATAGTGTCCTTCAGAGACAAAAGGGTACAGGGAAAAACAATCACAAACTTTTGGAAACCACTGGCCTCACACAAGGACTTTATACCTGGATCACCTCCAAAGAAAACCTTCCAAAACATCAAATGAAACAAGACTGCAGAGATAAAGCAGCCTGCCACTTAACTCCTGACAGTCAACAATCTGGTACTTGGGAAGACTGGTGACCCTTGGGCCCTGCAGAGCTCACCTTTCCTCAGCAAGCCAAAATCTTAAGACAGATCTTCCCACCTCAGCAGCATCAGAGTGGAGTTCAACAGAAAAAACAAGGTACCAACACAGGACACTAACTCTGGCCAGCATTCCATCAATGTTCAAGGAAGCCCTTGTACCACGTACCTGACTGTTCCCACCGCCCCTGCCACGCCGCCTTCTCTCCTTCACCAGAGCATCAAGTACTTTGCTTGCACATTTTCAGCAATCTGTTGTTTTCACTGATACCAATTCCCTCCTTGCAAACCTAAATCTTGGAGTCTCCCTATGACTCGCCTTCACAAGAATGCTAATTAGGTCTTTACTACCCCCAGGCTTTCAGAGAGAAAACAGGCATCTGCCATGTGCACTCCCACTCCAGCTATGTTTTCCCATTCCAAATCAACAAAACAAGTGTGTTACTCGGTCAGTGACATGCAGAGGGCACAGACGGCTTTGTAAGAAGCTTGGGACAGGAGTTGCATCACCCACCATGTTTCACACTCCCAAACACCACGAGGAGCATTCATTCTCCCACAGGAGACCACGCACCTTGTGAGAGGCTGCACCGCCTGGCTCTCCGTGTGCTGGGTCCTTGCTCCAATGGTGCCCCGTTTCCTCAGCATTTCCCCAAGGAACAGGCTGCTACCATACCTCTGCCCACACACAGGCTTTCCAACCTACATCATTCCCTTCCCATGACACCGTGGTATTTTTAGCATGAGGTGCACAGAGTGAAAGGCAATCTGCTCCTATCAGTTGGTCACTTACATCCACCCAGAACTGTCCTTGTCCAGGACGGCCCACACCCAGGGACACTCAGGTTTTCCAGCCAGGGAGTCTATGCAAGGACAGCTGTCAAACCCTCCTGTGGCACCAGCTTGTTTCTCCAATTCATGTTGGCTCTTCACTCCTCCCTAAAAAGGGGGCATTTCCCAAGATCGGGCTGCTCCCAGCTCTCACATACACGTGAACAGCCACAGAATAATACAAGAAGGGGACTGCTGCAAGATCCACCTTCTGCACAGCTCATGGATGACAGACATGCCCTGCAAATGCCAAGCCCTGCAGGTCTCACCTTCTGGTTCAATAACAACAGATTGCAGCACTCCCTGACAGACTTGGGGAATCATCGTACTTGTACAGAGGAGCAAAACTATCCTCATACTAAAGGGCCTTTGATGCAGGAACAGGCACCTAAACACACTGACACAGCTAACCAGATGTGTCAATGTGAATTAGGAATACATCACAGATCTCCCAGCTTCCAAGCAGGTAAACCACCTTGATGCTTCTTTTCAGCTTCCCAATTCAGAAGACAGCTCACAGTCACCACTGCCCACCTTCAAAAGGACTGGATGTTCTCCACAGCTAGTGTGTATTGTATTTGGAAAATAGGGAGAGGAAAGATAAGGGAATATACTCAGATACAAAGAATGTGGCACAAGTGGTTTTGGGGGAAGCATTCCTTAAATGCAACGTTTTACAAGCAGGATAAATCCTAGACCATGTGGCGACACAACTGAGCTGCACGCAGCTGCTGAGCCAGCTATCTCTTTCTAGGGGCAAGACTAGTGCCCTGCATAAATGGTTCTTTAAAATTTTTAATGCCAACTGCATGAATAGGACTTTTATGGATTCCTACAGTGACGCACAAAGATATCAACATTTCAGAGCTGCTCAGTAAAGCCCACACGCTAGCTGCCTTCACCAGATAGCTCAGACCTCATACTAAGAACAAAACTCTTTCTTTCAGGAAGCCTGTCTCACCAGGGATGTCCTGATGTCTCCAAGAAGTCAGGATTGCTGGCAAACTTGGGCTAAAGCCCAAACAGATCAGACTCTGCAACTTCAGTTCCCAGAAGCTGCACCAGACCCTGCTCCACCACCGTCTGCTTCAGACCACTGCACAGGGCTTCTTTGTCCACACAGCTGGGCCTTCGAAGAGAGGCACAAAAGAAACTGAGATGAGCGTGTAATCAATAGGCCTAACCCTCCCTGCTCTCCTGCTGTCACTGCCATTTTTCAAAGGGAACTTTTCCTTCCTTCCTCCCCTTCTGCATCATCTCCTCTGGCACCCAAGCCAACAGCTGCGGCCACACTAAGCCAGCTCTGGCAGACTGCTCTGCGGAGCCAATCCTGTTGTGCTTTGGGACAGCGACATGCCAGAGCTGGGACCTCTCCATGAGCTGCTTCTGCTGGTGTGGCCAGGGCTGCTCTGCTGCAGCTCTGCGGCTGCCTCAAAGGCACTCTCCCATCCCAATGGATGTGATCCAGAAGCATGGCCACAGGAGAGGCTGCGACCCCAGGCGCACCACCATGTGTCCTCCCTCCTGCTGAGAAGAGACACACAGCTTCCAGGCATGAAGGGAATCAGTTCTGCTCCTCTTACAGCAGGCAGGGCACCAAAACCACCCTGTGATGGATTTACACAGCCATCTCCAAGGAATGCCTCCCCCTCCTGCTGCAGTACAAGAGGTTTACAGTCTGCTTCTCTTAAAACTCCCTGATGCAGCCCAATCCCACAGTATGTCTGTGAGCAGCTGGCACTCTGCTGCTGTTTCCAGCTGTGCTGCTTCTGCAGAGCAAAACAGGGGAGCCTGTGGTCTTTCCAGAACACTGGGGAGGCTCAATACTCAAAGTATTGAGTACAGAGACAGGCCCACTGCAGGGAAGCATGGAAGAGCTGGATATATGTGAAGGCTGAACAATCCCATCTGCCCTGCTGGAATTCCTCAAGGGACGGACATGAAGAGCACAACGACGGAGATAAAAGCTATGTTCTCAAACATACCAGTGTAGCTGCAAGACACAGAGAACAATCTGTACTGTACTTTCAGGAAATCCTCTCCCTTTTCCATATTCATACTGTTCCAAAAACTCCTACATGACATCTCCTCAAGCTCAACGCAAGCTATTACAGAACTCTGGAAACACAGACAAAACCTTGAAGACACTCTCGCAGCACATTTAATGAGGCTGATGGTTTATCCACCTGACTTTAATCTCCCCCGCTTGTCTTCAGCAGCTCCCAGTAACACACAGAGACCTTCTGGGACTTTTTCGATATGCAGAAAAAGTGCCTTTCATTGCAAGACCAGGCTCTCAGGACTGAAATGCAAGAACTAGGGCACGGAAATACACAAGACAGCAAAAGAGGCAGCCAACATCAGGCCCATATCTACCAGTTTTGTACATGACAACTGAGCCTGACCACATGAACAGGGAAATCCCATGGCCATGGCAGGGCAGCCCCCCAGGTTACCCCACAGCCACTGTGAGCTTGCTCCAGGCTCACTGGCAATAAGCACAACCCACAGCTGCCGGGCTAATGCACAGAAATCTGGCAGGGTATGTGGGAAACGAAGAAAATCAATACTGGTTGGGTTGTTTGCAAATCTGTTTCTTCCCTCACCTTCCCGGTCTCCCTGAGGACAACTCATTAGGTGTCTGGAGAGCTGCCAAAACCGGATGGGCCTGAGAAAGGATGCTGCCATCCCGCGTGAGAGATGCCTCACTGCCGGGACCCACGAACCGGATAACCGGCCCCGCCACAGCCTGTTCTAACCCCTTCACCAACCCCCTCCTCGAGACAGCAGGTGAAAGTGGTGCATGCAGGAGATAAAAAAGGGTAAATATAATTCAGCCCAACGTGCACCTGTCCTCCAGACAAAGCCTGCTCCCGGAAGCCAGGCTGTGCCTCTCAGCGCACAAAGACGGGTCTAAATCTGTCTGTAATAGAGCTTTTCAGGCTGACTGAACAGTAATGTTCACAAGCTGCTCCCCTCGAGGGAATACTGTATCTTCCTCACTGCATTACCCCAATCAGAAAGATCAGTGAGCAGCTCAAAGGCAAGGTGGAAGAGGCACTGCTGATGTGATTCCATTTAGAATCTATGAGAATATTTTATTCCTCCTTTTGAAAGCGACAGATTAGGTATTTCCACTTCTCTTTGAAGTCTGGCAGAACAATTCACACCAGTGGACCAAACAACCCTCATTCCTCATTCCTCTTGCTGTGCCAGGTACTGCAGATGGGAGAAAAGCCTCTTTGAAAGCCCCCCAGAGTCACCCGAGGCAAAGCTACTTCTGCAATCAAAGGCCAAGCTCCCAGCCAACGGGTAGCGATTTCTCTTCATCACAGCAAGCTTTATTTCCATTCCAGCTTCTTTATTTTCAGAAAGTCTCCTGGAAAATTAAGTGTGGTGCACCTCTATTCCAAAAATCTTTCCTTGGCAAGTGCTAGCTTCCCACTTTCTGGCAGACACTGAAATTAAATGCAGCCTCCCTGTTTATTTCCTTCTTGCTGTGGAAATGCACATCCTTGCTGAGCTCTGGAAGCAATTTGTTAGTTGGGAAAAAATAAAGATTTCTAGCTCTTACATAAACAATGGCTGGTCACACAAGAGGAAAGACAAGGGTTGCAGAATTTCTCACGTTTTTTTAAAGCATCTCTCAGTGCAGCAGATCAGAAAAAAAGAACAAACCCAAACAAACAGATGGAAACAGCTGAGTATCAAAATGGTACTGGAGCGATCGGCTGCGGCATCTTTCCATGGCCAGGACCATGGCCTCTGCCAGCCAACTTGGTTGAGACACAAAAAAAGGTGGACTTGGCAATTCCAAGGTACAGAAGCCTCCCATAAAGAAGGTACTCAGCGCAGACCCATAACGGAAAAGCAGAGCCCAGGCTGTAACACTTGTCAAACACACCTCTGCTGATCTCAATGCTAGAAAGAAAAGGAGAAAAAAGAAAAAAACTTCCTGTGCAAAAGGGGAAAATAAGCAACTCTGTCAGCGCTTCCTCCAGCCCAAAGCACAAATTGACAGGATCATGCTGATCTAATCCAGAGGGCATTCCCCTGCAGATTATAACAGTCTCAAAGTAGGTCATGCCTGGGCTTGAGCTTCTCAGCAAGCCCAACTCTGACATATTTCTAGAGCGTGTGTAGGTGCATGTGTGTTTTTCCCTTTCCCTGTAGTAGCTCGCTGTGTGACACTCATAACCAGACACCCAAATTAGTTCACAAACAAGAGTGAAGTGCAAGGACTGGATCTCTGCTTGAAACAGCAAGAGACAGAGCTATTCCAGCGCAGTGATCTTCCTTTCCACACACTGGCCAGAGCTGCCAGCTGTTAATGGCCAAGGGCATTCCTCCTGCCCTGGGGTTTCCAGGGGATTAGGGCTGGAATACCAACCAACCCACACACCGCCTGCACAGGGAGCAGGAAGTAAGCACAAATTTTAACAGGACCAGGGCCATGCAGGCCACGAACTGAGCTGGGGGAGAGCAGGGCTGTTCAGGCCAGACACACTGAGATTCTAGCATCCACACAGGGTCCCAATTCCTCCCTCACACTCTCCGTTTCCACGCTGGCTTCAGCATAAGGAGCTCATGGGGACACAGCTGCCACTTGTCCCTGCTTTGGGGACACTAGATAAGGCTGCTTCTCCAAGCTGTAGCTGACTCCAGGCTCACCCTCTACTCAGCCAACCTGCTGCACACTTCAGGCTGGAAGAAACAAACTAAACCCAGGAGACTTTCAAGAACCTACATTTTGCACAAGTACAATCAGGACTCCTCCACTTCTCCACCTCAGTAACTCTTTACCTCTCCCCTTATCACCTGAACACAAGAGCCACATTCAAAGCATCACAGTTCATGTTTGCAATCAGCTCCCTACAAAACAAGGGCTATAAAGCACAGCAATACTTTTGATTTGCCAGGACATGATGAGCACATCCCTATTCTCCCTTCATCACTCTAGAACAGCTACAAAACAAAACACCCACCCATACCAAATTGCTTTTACACTCATGCACTCAGAACCCTTCCCGTAACTTTAATTTCAGATCCTCCCAGCTGTCACAGCACTTGCCTCATCCTCCAAGGACTACAAACACAGGCTTTCTTCAGGGTCCTGGACTGTTTATGTGCAGAGCAAGGAAGAGAATTGCATTTACTGAGGCTATGAATGATTTATCATCGCACTGAATGCGAGAGGAGCGGGGTCCCAGGGCTCGCTGCATGACCGGAATCTCATAGGCAGGCTGCATCTGCAGAGATGTTTGTGTGCACTCTTCAAATCATCATTAACCATCAGGACCCTCAAGAGGAGCATTTATTTCCTTGGGAGTGTAAGGGAGATGGCTGCCGAGAAAACAGCTGGGCAGGATTTAGCCCCATTATATCAGTCCATCTTGTTCCGCTCTCCCACCCCTCCACCTCCCACTTTAGTTATATACAAAAATGGAGATAATAATGAAAATTAAAAAAAAAAAAATAAAAGAGAGAGGGAAGTGCAGTACATAGCACAGGCCAACTGCAGGTCACAGCTCTGGTCAGTGGAAGCACATGCAGCTGCACAGGGCAGGTTTTATATTTCCAAATACCTTCCCCCCACCCCCAGGGGTTTTAGGTACTCATCCCATTCTCCAGATGGTTTGCGCACTGCTGTAAATGCAGGTGTTATAAATAAACAAAAATATGCCCATGCTGGCACGCAGCTTTCAGCTTGGAAAACGGGCATCAAGGATTCTTAATGAAATAGTTTTGCAATTCCCAGCAGTTCTGCATTCTCTGGTGATTAAACAAATACACAGAGCAAGAGCCTGGCCTTGACTCCATCTATGGGAATTTTGTCACAGACTGAAATGAGGCAGGAATGCCATCCCATGGAGCTCCCCCAGCCAGCTACACAGGCCGTAACTTAATATTATTCCTCTCGTTACGGGTGTGATACCAAGAGGCAACCGTATTTAATACAGCACTCTGTGTCTGGGGATAAAGCAGGATGGAGCCAACCATCAATCACTCGACTTCTCTTCCCTTGTAGGATTACACAGGCCAATCCCACGGCTAGGAAGTATTTATAAAGTAGTTTTTTTAGTTCTAGATACTGCAGACTTTTTACAGTTAGTATATTCCACTATTTTCTGAGTACTATATTTACATGCATATAATCCTCACCTCAACCCCACTCATTAAAAAAAAAGTACTCCTCCCTTGACAAATAGTCCTCAGATTACCTACAGCTCACCCCCTCTCCTTCCCAACAGCTACCCCAGCAAAGGCTCCCTGCAACCAGGAAGAAGAAAACTGGAGCGAGGAATAGGAGGACCAGGCAGGGGATGGGTAGCCTTGGAGTAAACCTCCCGTTTTTACTACACCCCCTGCACTGCACTTGAATCATTTCCTCCTTTCTCTCCAGGCAACCCGTGGATTAGATGCATGAAAGTACAGCAATTACCCTCTTCAATTACCCTAAAGACTCTGCAAGAATAAATTGTTTGCAATGGAGAACCCTCCTGCCTTCTCCCCATGCAAAGCCAAACCTTTCCTCCATCACCTACAGCCAACCTACAAAATCTGTATGCTCTGCAGACTGAGACCAGCACTATGCAGTCAGCTTTAATTTCCTTGGAGTCCTCCAAATGCAGCATCATGGCTCAGATGCAGTTATCCACCACTGCCTTTGGAAGCTTCATTTTCTCCTCTCCCCCTCCCCAGCTCACAGCCCACACATAGCAAAATGCAAGCAGGAAGAAAAGGGAGCAGGGAAACTTCTCTGCGAAACCCTCTCTTAATTTTAGGCTCTTGGATGTAGTGTGGCACCAGCCTGGAAGAAATTCTTGCTCCCTCACAGCCCATCGAGCTTCCCAGGGCTGTTGGAGAAACAGCACCAGACATCAGCTGACACTAGCAATTACACCCAAATAGCAGATACAAGGTCTGTTATCGATCTGTTCCTAGAGGGAAGGACAAGCTATCCAGTAAAAAGGGGTGTCACGTTATTAAATTCTGAAAGGATAATAACCCAACACAGAGGGCACAGCTGTTACTGGTACACTTCAGGCTTCACTTCCGAGCCTGACAGGGAGCAAAGACCATCAGAGAGCTTCAGTGTTCAGAGACAGGCCTAGAAATTACAGGAATAAATTAACATATCCATATCCAAATTACTGAGCTAAGGGGGCTGCAGTTCTGCTGGCAGGAACTGGCCTCCTGATGCTGCCAGTTACTCCCAGCAGCTGCTTTAACCTCTTGTTAGCTGGTGCCAATGTTCAAACACTTCAACCTCTCCAAGCTCTGCAGCTTTGCCCCAGAGCAGGACTTTCAACAGCCCAAAGACGTTCAACAGCCCATTGAAAAGGCGCAAGGGAGGTTGTCTCCTGCAGTAACCTGAGCCCAGTGTCCTGGTGAAGAACAGCGACAGACAGCTCTGTGCAAAAGCTCAGATCAATTCTGCTGCAAAAAGAAAACACGGCTCAGATAAGCAAACAAGCCACGGCCTTTCAACATCAGCAACTTAAAAGAATAGGAGAGTTTAACCAAGCTACTGCTGGAGAAAAAAAAAAAAATCCATGAAGAGTTATCGATTTTTATGAGCTTGGAGTCAAGAGACCCATAAATTATTCACAAGGCAACAGAGATGGCAGATTTCTTGGACATTTCAGCGCCGCACCACACAGAATTACGAGCTCAGATCATTTGGCTGGGCTGTCCCACGATCAAGCCTTTATAAACAGCAATAGTGATCTCCAGAACAGGCGTCTGAACGAGTGACAAGCCACTGCCAGGGGCTACAGGCAGAGCTGGACAGACAGAACCACAACAGACAAGCGGCTTCAGAGCATACTTTGGGGATTTTCCACCCCACAGCAGACAGCAGGTCTCCTTGTCTGCATTAACAAAATTACAAGCATAACACCACAAATTAGAAATGAAATGCACCCTCAACCCTGCACAAACAGACCTGGCCAAGGAATCAAAGTCCTTCCAATTATCCTGAAAGGTATTTGGAAATCAACGTGAGAAGAGCCCTACAGATACCAGTATTTATCTCAGATATATCTAAGTCTGGGCAGAAAACTCAAGCTCAAGACTTCTGTGAGATACTCCCAGCTTCATCACAAGCCTCAGGTGCAGCCTCCGGCAACTCATCTCTCCAGGCCCCTGTGTTAAATGGAAGGCAGCAGTTTTCCTCCCATTGCAAGGGAAATGCATCAATGCCTCCAGATACAGGAGCAGCCGAGCCCAGGCAGCACCTCAGATCCTGAGCTTGTCTGCACAGTCCTCAGCACCGCAGTCAACCTCCAACACCAAGAATGGCCCCATAGATTTGCAGCACTCAAAGCACCGAGGACACCTGGATTAGCCTTTCATACATCCAGAAAAGCATGGACCAAAGAAGGTCCAAAGAGCGGACCAGCAGCACTCAGCCACTGCCTTTCACTAGCTCCAGTCCCTGGTCCTGGCTGAGAACTGGGGAGTCTCTGGTTGAACCTGAGCCAGTTGTGACTCCAGAGCAGGTATGAGACCTCAGCACTGGAAAGACTTGTTTAAAAAAAACAGTGGACTGGAAACTTCATATCAAGATAAGTTTTTACGAAATCTAGTAGAGGAAGATCAATATTTTCTTTTGTTAAGTAAATGTGGCCACTGAAAACACTACAGCAGCAGCTCAGAAGACAGATTTTCTGTTTATCCACATCACCAGAAGCAGAAGTGAGAACAAAGGCAGTTGCCCTTAACCATCAGCCCAACGTAAACCTCATCCAGGATCCCAAGCCTTTAACTCATAGAAAGGGAAGCATAAATTTCTCTGTGCTTGTCCAGAAAGAGGTGGAGGTTTTAAAAAGTGGTGGAAAGGAAGCAAGCCGAGTGTCTTTACCTTTTCCAAATCAAGGGACTTGGATGCCTGGCCAGTGGCCCATAACAGCACCTAACCCCAAGGCAGTGTAGACACCCAAAACAGCTCTAGATCCAAAACCCCAAGTCTGCCAAGTGTGAGCCAAGTGTGGATTTCCAGCACAAACCCCACATATTCTGTGGCAAACCCGGCAAGTTCTTGGAGACACAGTGATGGGAAGGATTCCGTGCTGAGCAGTCTCACACTAATGACCCCACAGCAGGATCTGGCAGGCAAAGGCAGCCCCCAGATTTAGCCAGCACTGTTTGAGTTTCAGATGGTGCAGAACAGCACATTGATCCATTTATCGTCTCTGGGTTGCCATGGAGACCACAAGTCATTTCCCACCATCGCCACCCCCCCACTGCTTTTCAATTGATAGCTGGGCACTGGGGAAGCATTTGCAGCACCGCGGAAATTAAATCCACACCAAAGGAGCAGGGGATTCAGAGCCGACACAGCCAAGGGACCTCGGCTTCAGGCAGCCTGTCCCATTCTTCCCCACTGAGACAAGTCCAAGCAACCAGTCGCTCTGAGCCTCTAACCAGTATTAGGGGAAATTAACAATAATAAAGTGGGATTTTAATGCCACTCCATGGGTTCCCCTCTGACAGTTTTCACAATGTAGCAGGAAGACTTAAACCTCTGCAAGTGCCAAAACAGGCTTTAGAGCACCCCAGAGAATAACCCCACCAAGGCCAAATACCAGCAAGTTCCAAGTTATCCCCAAGCAGGATAACATCCAGGAGGACAGCAGTTTTCTGCTCTTCATACAGCAGATCCACTCGAGAAGGATCACAGTTGATCCTTCACTGAATGGAGCAGAGCATTTCTGCGCAGTGCAACCAGCAAGATGAGAGTGGGTGGATCAAACACAGGATCAGACTCAGGCAACTGAACCCAAGCTCAACCTCCAGCCGGCTGCTACTGCAAACAAGTCACTGCTTGGTCTATAGAAGACACATGAGCCACCAACTCAGGGCAGCAGAGCAAGGCCAGGCCTTAAGCACATCCTGTAATCCCATCCTTCAGATATACACTCCATAACCTCTCACCCAGGAAGCAGAGAAAATCCTTGACCTGCCTTTGGGGCAAATGTCCCAATGGGGTACACAGCACTGCCTTCCCACACCTACCCAGTCCAGGCTCTGGCACCACAAAGTACTCAAGTGCTGTTCAGCACTACCATTTACTAGAACCAGATAATATCACATTTCCTTCCTCCCACCCCATGTGGGAGGAAAAACACCGTCAAGACAACCTGAGGAAAATTTTTCAAACCTTAGTGCTTAGGTCTTGGCTTTTAACTCCCCACACAGCCACTCAAGCAAGTCACCTGTTTAGTCAGAAGATCTGATCTGATGTAATTCCCTTGCATTTCAACAAGGAGCTGCTGTGCAGGTGCTGCGCTTCTTAACGGCTCATTCCCTGCACACACAAGTGTGAAAACGCAGTGCTGGCTTTACCCAAGGCTGCAAAACCACATTACCACAAGCACCTTTTGGAGGGCCAAAGGACATGACCTTCGTGAGAGGAAGAGCTGGTGCCAACAGCCCCTCCCAGCATGGTGGGTTGCTGCCAGAGGAGCCCAGCAGCCAGAACCCACTCCAGGCGCTGGAGCATGAGGACATGGGGCAGGTGGCAGAGCACAGAAAGGCAGCTGCAGGCTGAGAGCCTTCAGGGAAACTCAAGAAGCGTGGTGTAAATACTGTATGCGCCTGGAGCCAGAAAGCTCAGCGAGGGCTGTGTGTGGCATTTCCTGAAGGTTACCTCTAATAAGCGCTGTCAGCCTGCCAGCCTTCAACTGTCTACTGAGTCCTTCTGAGAGAAGCATGCCGAGGCCTGGACCTCTGTGGCATTGTCACAGTCTGCGACAGCAAGAGCTCAAAAATAAAAATCCTCCCACACAGCACAGAAGAGGCAGGTGTGGGACACCAGGGCAAACAAACCCACTGTAATCGAGCAGGATAGAAGGGCTCATGGTTGCAGAGCTGCTTGCTGAGCACTGTGTATCTCTCCTCTGAAGCAGAGGCTGATGGTGAGAGCCAACCCTCATGTACCCTGAGCAGGTGAGCAGGCGGCCACAGCCCGTCCTGCTCCACAGCCCTGCTGTGCACACACAGCTGCTCAGCCGACAGCCACACAGGCGTATCCACCACGGGCTGAGACCTCAGCCCTGTGCCAAGATGCTCAGGCCACCTTCCTCTGGCAGCAGCAGCCAGGGTGCTGCACCACCTCCCTCACCCAGGCAGAAGCACAGACACTGTGTCAGAGCAATCAATCAGCAGAGCCAGAGTACAGCAGCAGACATTTATCTGCATTTATTTTCTAGCTGCCACCAAGGAGATTATCCTGGCCCTCCCCACTCATTTGCTTTTTCCAACGGGAACAAACAGGGCACCTTCATCTAGTCCCAGGTCTTTTCCGGCTCTCAGGGTCACAACTTTTAGTGACTTCCCAGCCCAATGCTCACAGCCCACTGGTGAAGTGGATTTGCTCTCTGCTGCTCTTCGAATGACATGTTCAGCTCAGTATAATCCAGAAGCTTGCAACCAAGCCATGAGTGGCACCAGCCTCTCCAGCCTGGACACCAAACATTCCAGCAAAAGCAGTAAATGCCCACAGCTCCTCTTGTTAAGCCTCTGCCGCTCTCCCCCTCCACCCTTTTCCTTCTCTTTTTTTTTTTCGGAGAACTGCTTCAAACAGAGCACTGGAAATAAATGCCAGTGGTAACCAGACAGTACACACCAGATAACAGAAACACTGCAGTTGTGAGAGGGAAGAATTTGGGAGATCTGTCATTCCAGCTTCCAGCAGGGGAAAAAAAAAAACCACCATTCAAGGCCTCTTCGGTTACGTAAACTTCATTTCCATGTCTTTTATCACTGATAAGATAAGCCATTGCTCAAGTTCAAGTTCTGTATCAAGTAAACCATGATAATCCTCTTAGGAATTCCCCATGCCCCAGCTTGAACAGACCTGCAGAAAAGAGCTTAAGGGGTTGCCTTCAGCTTAAAAAAAGAAACACACAAGCACATAGCCACAGACTTATTTATAACGTAGGCAAATTTGGGGCCTAGTATAGAGCACTGGAGGCTTATACAGCTCTGCCTGAATAAGGGATCTACTTCTGCCCTAGTTCATAAATGCTACAAGCTACTACTTGGTCATGCATCACTCAGCTGAGCACCAGCCTGGAGACAACCGCCCTTCCGTGGAGGATTTCTTGCAGCAATAAGGACCCGGAGGATCAGACCCCCAAAAGCAATTAAACTGATTCGTGACCAGTCCCACACACTTTGTCCTGGTTTACAGGAATAAGAATTTTCCAGGCAGCTGAATTTTTTTTTTTTTTAATTCAGCACAAGTTAATTTTATATCCTTTAATGCTGGTAGCAGAATCGGAGTAATTTCAAGCAATTATTGCCCCACTTTGGGTATAAGGTTTTAAACTCACTAAGACCACCCCATACTGTACTGTCAGGACATCCAGATGTGAACCATCACTGTCTATATTTGTTAAGAGGTTGATGTGATCCAATCTAGCAACTGGATATATTTACTAAGCACTTAAATATGCAGTCGCACACCCTGTGCTGTAACACAAAAGGCCATTTCATAAGTTTCTGATTGCAAGACGGATGACAGCAATAAGCAGACACACAAACCCTTGCCCTCCTCTCTGCTGCCTGTCATCAGGACGCAAATTACCTGGGCCAGCAATTTTATCACAGCATCTTCCAGGGAACCGACTTTGCCTGAAGGCAACGAAGGCCAACATTTGAAGCTTAATACTTTACTTCACAGGGCTGCATCTGGCCACCCCTGTGCAGTTCAGCGATGTGCAACCACACGCTGGAAGGGCACAGCCTCAAGCCCTTCTAAGCCAGTAGCTGCCAGAAGATCAAGGCACAAGGTGGTGGGTACCATCTGAAATTGGTGCTTAAAATGCAAATTTTCTTCAGGTCTGTCTACTTCCCCAGCCAGCCCAACGGGCTCCAGCACTCACAACTGTTTCTTACTCATTTCCAGCTACCAAGACTTTCATCCCTCTGATAGCCTCTCTGCATCAGGGTCTTTGTCACACGTCTCTGAGTGTTTTATGACACTCGAACTAAAAGATGCAGCATATCAAACAAAACACATCTCACTCCTCCCCACCAGCAACTTGAAGATCCTTTAGTACTGACTGACAACCCACAATACTGTGGGAAAGGCTGTTTTCAGATCAGCTGCTTTAAAAGCTCTTCCAAGGTAGCAGCTGAATTCAAATCACACACCAATTAGCTCAGGGGGATTTGTATGTTTTTCTTTCAGGAAACCTATCTGAAAACAAAACAAACAAACAAAAAATTGTTTAAATCTCATTAAAATCTCTCAAACTGTGCCACAAGCATGCCACATTTTCTACTGAGGAAAACAGGAGCAGCGTGAACTAGTTTCACCCCATCAGAAGGAGTTTTGTCCTTTAAACCCTCTTATGTTTCCCCCCACTTCCAACAAGACAGTGCAGAGATCCAGAGCAGCTACAGACCTGTTCAGCCTCACACCGAAAGCAAACCACTGTGCCAAACAGCCTGGGACTGCCCTGTATCTTCCCCACTATATGAGGTTTTCCACACTGCTCTCCTCAGGTTTTCGCCTCTCGCCTCAAGGCCACATGCAGATGACCGTGCTTTTTCTGAAGCCAGTGCCAATGAGGCCACTGCATTCGTTATCCAGCAGGATAATGACAGAGTGCAATTCAGTCAACAGCAAATCCTCCCCAGGGAGATGCCCTCTGACCTTCCCTGAGCTGGGGGTTGAACGCAGACAGCCAGATCTCAGACAGGCGGCAGAGCTGAGTGAATAATTCCTAATGAATCCTTTCATCTCTTCTTTTGTTTTGGGGAAGGGGGGAGTGGGAGGAGGGAAATAGTTTGGTACTATCCACCAGCAGAAAATTATTTTCTAGAGCTACCCCAAATCACTGTCATCCGAACCACATTTTTCATGGCTTCTGCTCAGTACGTGAGCATAGACCACAGGCTGTTCTCTGCAGAGAAGCCCCTCATGCAGACAGCCAGTCTGGGAGGGGAGAGCAACAGCCAAAGCCCCAGCAAGAGCAGGGATGCTCCTGCAAGACTCGCTTAAAATCACCCTTAGGCAGCCAATTGAGAGTCAGTCTAAGATTTCCACTCAAACCACATTCTTGCAACAAAATTCAGTTCCACTGACACATCAGCAAACACACGAAGGACAAGAAAGTTCATGAAATAAGGGCCCCAGAAAGTAAGGACCTTAACTTCTCTCCACGTCAGTCAGCCCTCTCTATCAAATTTCTTTCATTTTCCAAGCCACAAGCTGGAAGGATAACAAGGATGTGATAAAAGCAGATTTATTTTTTCCCCCCAACAAAAAGAAGCAATTCTCATTTCTCCAGTGTGAATTCAGCTGTAGAATTCAGTTTAGCAGCATCTCCTGAATGCTCTGTGTCATCCAGAGGTATTACAGTAACTAAGGGTGGAAAAACAACTCACAACTCTGAGATCTCAGATCTGCTTCACAAACTTTCAGTCACTCATGCAGCACCCAGGCCCGTGGGCACTCGTCTCTGTCAGTGTGATGGTACCCGTTTTAGCCACGCAGTTTTTATCCCCAACTCTCAATTGGTCCTGAAATCAGCCACATCTGAAGCAGTCACTTCCAGCTGCAACAGCATTTACACAGATTTACCCTCATCAAGCCCCACCTCATCAGTTTTTGTTTTATATTGGGAATAGAAATTACACAGAAGGACCATGGTCAGCAGATGCTCCCTGCCCAGGCAAATGAACTGACATGAACCTACACACTTAAACAGAGCTTGGCTCGTGTATTTATATAGATGCCAAATCCTAGGGATATCAATGACAATCTCTTCCCCAGTAAAATCTGATTACAGCGCTGGACTCTCTAAAGCCCCCCTGCCACCTCCCACATCACCCAGGACATCACGGGGAGCAGCCAGCAAACCCCTCCAGGTGCCCAGCACAGCAGGGATTCCAATATCAATGATTAGGCAGATCTTCAAAGGAAGAAAAACAAGAGTCCTGGTCAATGACTGACCAGTGTAATGGCTCAGGCTACTCTCATGTGCTCCTCTCACAGCACATTTGTTTGCTGGGCTGCCCAAGAGGTTTCCAAGGGTCAAACACGAGGTCATCAGCTTTGCTGGAAAATATAAAAAGCTGGAACTGCAAGTAAGGAAGAAGGTCCCAGTACTTAAAATTAAGGCTAAAAAGACAGGAAAATGCAAATCCTTTAAGTTCAAACATACCAGAGGCAGCATCAAAAAGAAAAAAAAGGATCTTATGGTTTTTGAAGATCAGACCTTCGCAATATTTAGTAATCCATGTAAAATTCTGCCCAGCCTCAAGAACCAAGAGCGGCTGTGGAAAGCAAAACCTTGCTTTCAGGCTATTTTGAGAAGCACTCACAAGGTTTATCCCAGAAACTGCTTTCTGCCTACTCAGATTTCTCAACTGAGCTGATCACATGGTGTTTCGATGGACCGCTGGAGACACTTGAGAATAGCAGTGCTGTCGGCCGCTATCTGCCTGGCACAGGGTGGTTTTTAATTGAGGCTGAACTCTTAAGTCCCTGCTGCAGTCTGCAGCTCCAATCACTGAAACAATAATTAAACCCAGGAGAAACACTGCAAAGCTGCAATGCCTTTAACTAGTACATTAAGATGAGGAAACCTAAAGGCATGCACAGACATCTCCAGGATGTGCTGTTTTGTTTCAAGCCTGAGGATTTCACAGATTTTAAACAAGGAAAAGTCAGGGTGGCAGAGATCCTGCAATACAAAACAGGATAGACAGAGGAAAGTATTCACTTTCCCCTCACCCAGTCCAAGGAAGAAATCAGAGTAAGTTTTTCCCATCCAAATATGGGACCTTCCTCCCAGGGGAATCTGAGAGATTACAAAGAGAGGGGAATGCAGAGCAAGAGAAGCACCACTTTCAGCCACCCTCCCCAACTCCCCAAACACACCCGTGAAAGAAACCTGTTAGAGAAACCATCCTGAGAAAGTCATGCTAGCTGCAGAGGTTGCTGGTGGATCAGACAAGTTCTGCTCTGAAATCCGAGGGGAGAGACTCAGCCTGGAAACGACTCTCCATTAGGTTAATTAGTCAAGTTTGATGTATCCAAGTCGGTTACCATGGCCACAGGAACTGAAGAGTAACGCTGTACACAGATTTTCCTGTGTGGGACTGGGGAGCTTGTCCAGCCCCACCAGGCCCCTAAGTCGGGTAGGGAGGAACCTGCTGCCCCGGGACACCCTGGGCTCTGTGCCAGCGCCCTCAGCCCGGGCTGGGCTGCTCACAAGCGCTTACTGGAAGAGCTCCTTGTCCATAGACCATAAGGCTGCTAAAAATAGCACCAGAGATAAACCAGGTTAATGACACATCAAGAAGATGCATTTGCACACGGAAATAAACAGAATGCACGCGAGATCTGCCCTCCACCTGGCTTTTGCTTGGTTGGTTTGGGCAGGGTGGGGGGAGAGAAAAAGATGGTCTGTTTTCTCTTAAAAATTCAAAGCCCATCTGTCAAAGAAGTGACAGAAAGCTGTCCTTCTCTCCAAACACCACCCCAAATTCAGCTGAAGCTTTTCAATTTCAGAGCCTGGGAAGAGACCTCTGTGTTACAAACAAGCAAATATTTGAAGTGTCATTAGCTACATTAGGATCAGCATCCTGGCAGCTGCTTACAACTCTACCCCGCAGCACACACTCATCCATGCACTAACGCACAGGAGTAAAATCTACTGCCACCTCAGGAACAGCAGCAGATTTAGAAAAGAGTGGGAGAGAAAAAAGCAATTTGCAATTCAGCAAAGCTCCTGTGGCAGAGTGGTTTTAAACTCCCTTGGGAAAAGGACCCTCCCCTCGCTCTCACTCTGTTCATCAGGTGCCTCACTGAGCCACGACTGATGCCTGCAGAAGCTGCCACAGAGCACAGAGGATGGCATCTGCCCAACTTTCCTCTTCATGAGCTCTCCCGTGGATATGCAGGGCCACGGCACAAAAGCACAGACTACTTGAGTCTCCCAGGGAGCACAAGCAAGATTATTCAATGAACAAAGGTGCTGCAGCCGGCAGCCAGCACAAAGCAGCAACAATGTGAAAAGCCCAAACTCCGACACAGGGGAACGTTCCCAGAACCATTCTGAACCAGGCACTGTATTTTCAGCTCAGGGAAAAGGAGCAAATGCCACAGACCTTCCCAGCCGCGCAGACCATGGCAGAAATGACTGACCTTTTACCAACACTGCCTGAGCATGACTCCAAGCTGAAACCACTGCTCCTGCTGCTGCAGGAACATCAACAGAACCCTATATGAGGGTCTGTTCTCCTGATGGCAAAAAAGGCTGGTTTGTCCCTTGCTAAAGGGAGACACGTGACATGTCTGCAAACAGGTCTGTGCAGAAATTTGGGGAGAAAATCTTTCCCTTAGAAGGGAATTTCGAGACTGTGAAAATTACTCCTGCAAAAGGGGCTTAAAAACAACCACGTTGTGTAAATTACAGCCATTCTTCCCTGATTTCACACTGCCTTGTCCCCTGGCTCCGCATCCCTCCATGCAGCACCCATACAAAGCAGAGCCAACTTAAACAAAACGGTGACTTGGTGAAGATATTCATTCAACTACTCAGGTCAAAAATAACAGGAGAGAGAAGCACCGCGATAGGACCATGCTGAGGGGCAGTGAGGTGGCAAACTCCTTCAACCAGCACTACAACCAAAGTCCCAGATCTCAGAGCTTAAAAGAAATCAGCTGGATGCTGTAAAAACAGGCAGTGGAAGTCACCCTCATTTTACAGCCCCAAACGTACGTTTCCACTTTTCTTAGTAGGTTAATGTTGAGCTGTTACCTTTCTTTTTTCCCCCTTCTGCACAAGCCTTAATTAGTGGCTTAATACAGATTTCACTATTACACTTATCAGAATGCTGGAGGTTGGCCTTGTGACGGGAGGGCAGAACACGAGAAGACCCATTTGTTTCTGTAACTAATTGTTCTGCCTCCTCAACACGCACACCAAATTAACTTGGCAAGGCCGCAAGGCAAGGCGAAGCTGCCGTATTTATTTAGCCATTTCTTCTGCTGGTTAAAAGGCTTTGCAAAGCAGATTGCAAGTGGCTAAGACAGCACAGGCACCTTTATCACGTTTTGCACAGATTGGAATGAGGAAAGAAAGACTCAGGATAGCAACATTCCTGGCCACGGCCTTTACAACGGATATTTTAGCCTCAGTTACCTAAGAATTAATTGGCAAGATATTCAAGAAGTTCATAAAGGCAAGAGTGAACACTCACTTATTTCTGGCTACAGCCTCCTTACCCTAGGGATCAGACTCTGTCAAACAAAAATAAGTACGTGTAGACTGCCTGATCAGAAGGCAGGGGAGTGCCTGCATTAGCCAAACACATTCAGTGCCTCGAGCAGCAACCGGGTAACTCAAGGCTGAGGAGTCGTGCACAGACATGTTCTTCCTGGAACAGCCCCTCGCCTGCAGCCACGGGCCTGACTCTGCACCCATCTTCCAACTCAGCCAAAGGTTCAAGGTGTTTCCGCATAAAACAAGGAACTAGAGCAAGGCAAACAATAATACATTGTGTGGAGAGTAAAACCTCCTGCTGAGAAGAAATCCACAGACATTTAAAAAGCACAACCGAACAAAAAAAAAAGACACAGATGGAGCTTAAAGCTCTTGTGTCTTTGCAACAGACCAAAACTCACACCACCTTTGGCAGGGGAAGCAGGAGCAACCAGAGTGCTTGTGTCTGCCTCTGCAGCACGTGTCCTCCATCTCTGGGCAAAGTAAATTCCCCATTTCTGAGCTTTCTCTGGTGTTGGCACAGTTTAAGGGCATTCACAGAAGTGCTCTGGATTTCATAAGCACCAGTCTCAGTGGAGAAGATGCAAACCTTAGCTCTCCACAGTGAGAGAGTTAGAACGAAAACACAACCCTTAAGGTACATGCTGACATCTCTCTTTATTTCTGTTTCATAATGCTGGAGAAAACCCAAAACCCTGCAGTGTTTCTCACTCCGACACCACACAGCCCTCAGGAACGCTGCTGGCAGCTGGCTGGGTTCTGGACCAAAACCACAGCAGCTCTTTATGTGCATCTCTAATCATGGCATCTCAAGGCACGTAGACATCAAAAATAAAAAAAAAAAAATTAAAAACCCAATTTTTTAGCAGCAACCCTGTCAAGATATGAAAGCAAAGCAAAGACTAAAATCTACAAATGAAGGGGAAAAAAAAAAGAGAGGAAGAAGAAAAAAGGGCTGGCTGACACCTCCTATACATGCTGTCAGCAGGATCCTTTGCTCCAAAAATAAGGATGTCCAACACCTCTAAACTGATGACATGACAACTGCTTCACAGTCCCAACACCGGAGCTGTATAAAAAACCTCTAAACACCCATTGCCTTGCAGCTCAGTAAAAAACAAGCACTTGTACTCACCCAGAGCACGCAGACACCGTGTGCCGCTCCCCAGAAAGTTTCAGCTCTTCGCATCCACTGAAGCATCCACTGGGGCTGCAGAGAAGCCCTTTCACCCCTCCACCCTTTGCCAGTCACGCTCAGCAGCTCCAGCCACAGGCCTGCAGCAGAGCTGGCTGCCCAGGTGCCTGTGCCACATCATGCAAAAATATTTTAACTGTAGCCAAACTACTCCGCAGAGCAAGCGCAAAAAGGGAGTGCCACCGTCTCCTGGTGCCCCCCAGCCAGCAGCAACCAACTTCCTACAGAGCCTGGATATGCTCAGGCTGCCTCATCAGCACCTCCCAAGTGAGTGACACTTTAGAAAGCCTTATAAGAACACTAACAACTTTTTCCACTGCCAGTTCAGAGAGTTTTCCCAAAACACACAAACTCCTGTAATGCAGACTTTGCTGCATTTTATTTCTTTGACAGTTTTTAATCACCTCTGGTCTAGCATTTGGAAATTATTATTCACGCACACAACAGGAACAAGGCTGCAGGGAAACATGAATTTCACTAGCCTGCCTGGTTTTGTCTGTGGACACCACCTCACATATTACCAAATCAAAACAAGCCGGCCAACTTGAGCGTGAGGGGGAAATGAAAGGGCAGCCCGGTGACCTAGAAATGAAGCTGACACTCTGGCATGAGCTTGAAACTCTGCAGCAAAGAAAAAAAAAAAGCTGTAACTGCTTTCAAGATGGAGCTTGAAAAGTTTACTAATGTAATTATAGACATGGTACTCACAGAAAAACAAGGACTTGATCAAGGAAGTCTTTCCAACAGGAGTCATCCCCTCTGCCAAACAAAAGAAACTAGTGCAAGAGAAGAGGGGACGCAGTTACTCAAGGTCCAGATGCAGGAAAACTACCCCCAGCAAACAACTGGAGAAATTCCTGAACACACAGCTCTGATACCAAACACCACTAGCTCTGCTACACACCCAAGATTTACATACCACATATCGCAAATCGCACGATGGTAACGGCATGGGCTTGAGGAGTCAGTACACAAAGCTTTAGGGCTTCAAGCAGTGGATCAGGAATGCTGCAGTCACACGCCTCAGCACTGATCCAATGCAAACTCACCCTGCCAGGTGTAATTCGTTCAAAGAGGGTGTTAACAAGTTACCTTTGTTCAAGCAAGTTTCAGGCTTGATCCGGGTAATGTCCATATCACCAGCATAAAACCGACACAGGATCTGCATCGCCCTCCAGCAAGGCTGACAGGAGAGGCGTCGCAAGCCAACTTCCAGCCCGGACTGTGCATGCACCATCAGGTAATCCACTGTAAATCACTGGGGACTCACAGCCTCCCAAAACCAGCTCCTTGCAACATCAGACCAGAGGGATCACGCGGCCTCGGCAGTAAACACTCATGCAGAGAGCTTCTGCTACAAGAGCCAGGTGCTGCCACCAATAAACCACGTGCTCTGCGGAGCCGCAGGTACGTGTTCGAGAAGTTCGCAGAGGCTGAAGACTGAGCTATTTATGAAGTGATCAAGTACCATGCAGCTGAGATCTGGCCCTATAAAAATTTAGCTGCTGGAGTAATTTTATAAGGTTTTAAACTATTTTCAGAAGAAAGCCAACTTTCCATTGTTTGCCACAGCTTGTCAGAAGCCCACACATCCCGCAGCGTAGAGGAAAGACTCCCTCCGCCCTCTCCAGACAGTGCTGCACGGCTGGAGGCACAGACAGATTTCCAGAAAGCTTGACTTTGCCTGCCATCCTACTCACCAATTCAACTCTCCCACCGCATCCCACTGAGACCCAGGCGCAAGGTTCAGTCCTTCACTGTGCTATGTTGCACTAATCAGGGCCCAGCTCTTTACACAACCACCTAAGCCTCCAGACCTTGAAATTAAACACTCCCTGAGGAGGATGAAACCTGCCCACCTGGGAGACAGCAAGTCCTCAGGGACTGATCACAGACGATGGGATGATCTGCACCAGGAACCTTCCCAAATCCTGTCATCCTCCACCCACGGGCTGACACATTTCTTTCCTTCTGCCTTCTTCAACACAGAGACAAGGAAGAGTGCATTACAAACTACTCTCTTGCCCCAACATGCACAGGACAAACCCAAACCGTGCTGCTTAGGAAGCTGGTGAGCAGCATTCAGGTACCAGCAAAAGAGAACCAGCCTGGAGCCTGCAGAAAACAAGGTTTAAAAGACTTAAAAGTCCCCAAAACTACACATGATAGATGGTTACACCACTGGAGTATTTCTTCAGTTCCCTGAGTGGGCAGGGAGAAGCACACCCAGCCAGGAAGGGTTAACTTCCCACAGATTTGGGCCAAAACTGCATTTCTGGGCAACGCCACTCTGTCCAGTGTTACACCAGGCAAACAATGCTAAATAAAGATTACGCCAAGTGGTATTATGTAAATAATTCTCTTCCACAATGAAAGGATAAACCCAGACTGCTTGGTTAGTTATTAACCCGCAGAGAGGAAATCCTGCCGGCTCTGCCTCCCTCAACACAACGCACCACCCACCCGGAGAGCCACAGCCAGGGCTGCAGCCACCAGAGACAATACCTGCACCATCCCCGGCCTCCCCGCGTGCTGGCACTCTCCCGCGGACCATCTCCCACAAGAGGAAACCATCTGGGCCCCACCACATCGCCTCCTCCCAGGGCAGCCCTGCTCTGGCTTCACCACTGCTGCCAAGGCTGGACTTGGCCCCCTTCCTCTTTCTCATCCTCCTCCCACCACCGGTCCAGGACACAAAAGGGCTGCCTTCCCTTTGATGGGAGCATGCTCCTCAACACATCCCTCCTCTTGAAGCCCTTCCCTTCCCCTCGTGGGCTGAATCCACTAGAGTCTGCCTTTGGCTGCACATCTTCTGCCCAGAATAACTTAGTCGACCTTTTCTGCCTCCATCTCTCCCTGCAACCTTCCTCCCACCTTGGCCTCACGTCTGAATGCTTTATGTTTGTTGTATGATTTTAAATCTGTCAGCAATTCATCCATCTGCTGCCTCCTGGGTTTTTAATGCCACAAACCGTTCTGGGATACAGCCTTGCCTAAACCTCTCAGTGGAAAATTAAGCTGTACCTCATTCAGAAACCAAACTGGCTTTGAGATCACTTCTTTCCAAGGTGCTGGGCTGTTTCAAAGACAGGCTTCTCCCCTACAGCTAGCAGAAAAGCCATGATGCTATCCGGTCTAAAATAAACATTATGGGAGCAGCGATAAGGGGAAATATTTCAGCTGACTAAGAGCAATGTGGGTTCAAATCCAAGCGTAAGCTGATATTGCTTGTAATTTGTTCCTGAGCCAAAAACAAAGACTGGGAGTGAAAAAATGGAAGGCATTAAACAACAAGCAGCGTACTCAGCGACTCTGGAAAACTTCAGCATTTCCATTTATGTTATTATTTTTTTAAATAACCTTCAGTTTCACGGATCATAAAGTTAATTTGGAGTTAACTTCCCTTCTCTGTAACTAGACAGAGCTGCTATCGTTTACATTCGTTAATGTTTGCTCAGTGCTCCACAGCTATAAAGAGAGCGCTAACCATTATCAGCATCCTCTGGGCACCCAGCAGGCACATAATCACACCAATTGCTTTGCTCTCCCTGTCCAACCCCCGCCCCGTGCCCCAGATCTCCTCCAGCCCTGGCACTATGGTAGCAATTACAGCCATGGCCATCTAGCTCCACATTTACCGCTATTTCTCCAGCGCCAGCACTGGTCACCTCTCCCCCACAGGCAGAGCTCCTCTCTGGACCTCTCCAAGTGGATCAACACACTGTTGGCAGCACTGTCTGCAGCAATTGGTGCCTCTTCTTGCCCGCCCATCCTCAGCCACAACACATCTCTTGGCTTCCCACCATGAAGATGGCAGGGGTGCTGCTACTGTGTGAGCACTGCCTGCTCACCAGAAATGTCCCCTCCTGGGGCACCCTTCTCACCTTGAATAAGGAACAGTCCACACCCCGAGAGACTCCAGCTGCCAGAGGCAGGTTGGCAGGAACAGAGAACTGGTGGCCTCGAGAAGGGAAGTGACAAGTAGGGTGGGCAGCAGGACTGGGGGTACAGCCCAGATTTCTCAATTCCCAGTACAGTCCCGCTGGTGCCTCGTGCTCAGGTCAGGGTTCACTTCCCAAAATCACTCATTTCCTTCTGCTCTTCTATCCTCCTTCCCTTCCTACCAGATCCCTCCCTCACTCAGACCAAGCTTTTACAGGCATTTTCCTGCCCTCTGTTCTGGAGCTCTAGCTCCCCTCATCAGTCCTTTTTTAGGAAGCATCTCTGCTCTAGCCACGCTCATTAAATGATACGCATTTTCACTTTCTACTGCAATGCAAAGATCATCCTTGACATTACAGGGCAATTTGGAGACCCCGACACCTGTGTGCCAGCACAAGCCCAGCCATAAATAGCAATTCTTCACCACTGTCCTATGTTGATACACAGCAAGGGCCCTTCAAAGCTGCGCAGGAGCCTGTGCCACAGCAGCCTAGATGAAAATCCATGACCTCACGATGCCCAAATCCTTAAGCAGCTGCAAAAGCCTCAGTCACTAATCAGAGAGGCGACCGGGTGCTGCTATACCTCATTTCCAGCTCCATTAGAGCTGACCCTGCTCTCCGCTGAAATCTCTCAGCGAAGACTAAAGCAAGCCACCGTTCGCACAAATGCAGCTGCACAAAGATAACAGTCCTCTTAAGAACACATTGCCCTGGATTTCCATCTCGCATCTAGCCTGTGGTCTGCATTTGAGGGATCACTGCTCACAGGCACAAAACCCAGGGGGGAACCAGCACTTTGCCACTGGGAGTGACAAGCCCTCACACTGAACAGGCAAAGCACTCATGGGCAAAGAGACTCCTCTTCACCAGCTCTCCAGCAGACTTGCTCTGACACATTGAACTTCGTGTAACCTCCCTACTCTCAATTTTCTGACTTGTCAAGTGATCTGGTCAGAATGAGACATCAGGCTAGGGATGGGTAGTACTGCACCCCAAATACAGGCCCTCTCAAACCCATGCTCCTTTGCAACTGCTCAAAACCAGCCTCTGGAAATTTAATCCTCCTTTGTACCTACTCATCTAGAAACTGGCGAGATCGTAACTTTCCTCCTCCCCATGGGACCATGAAGATGATGGTACCTCAGACACATAAATTATGGCTGGCTTCAAGCAGGTTCCTCCCAGGACAACCTGAGCGCAACAGGACAGTATTTCAGCAGAGGCCGCTAAAAACCTGAACCAGCAGTGAGAGGAACACCAGGAGCCATCAAGGGGACAAATAATTCATAGCCATGTCACGAAGATATCTCCTATGACCCAGACAGCACAGACAGCACAGTCCAGAGCTGCCGTGGAGATGAGAGGGCTCTCCACACGTGCAGCTATCAGCACAGCTGCATGCACGTTGTCACTGCCAATCACAGCAAAACTGCCTTTACCAGACTGGATCTCCTAATTACAAGACATGAACACAACCTGAACCAAACCCTCTTTGGATTTAGCACAGGATGGCTCTAGGGACTGGTACAACCTCCACTGGAGGCAGCTTGGTTCAAATCCAACCACAGCCATTAGCAAGTGAAAGGTATTGCCAAGGAGCAGCTGTTTGGTGGCTTGCCTGAAACAAGTTTACAGTTTCAGTGCAGATCCTGTCGCAAAAAAATGCCAGTCACCTCCCTGGAGCTCAAAGGTGTGAAGGCAGAAGCATCCACCCACTTCTCCAGCGCTAGAGATGCTGGCGTGGGAGGCGTTCCCATACGGGCCCAGTACCAGCGCTGCGGAGCCGGCCCTGACCTCCGCAAGGGTTTCAGAACCAGGTATGTTTTGCAACTTGGCAGAAACAACAGCTAAATAACAGAAACCACCACCCACATGAAGCCAGAAGAACAACGTACCAGTGTTTTCCTGCCCCAGACGTGTGCGTGCCCCATCTCCTCTCTCGCACCAAAAATAGCTTCTACTTTTTCCCTTTTGGCAACAACAAACCGAGGTTTGAGTGCATTTGCTTTCAATAAACTAAACACATTTTGCAAGAGTCTCTCTCATACTGAAGCTTACTCAACTGAAGTTATAAAATATTCGTCACATGTAAAACTTCCCTCCCATGGCATCTTGGGACTCGGCCCCAGCACACTCTGCAAGCCTTGCTGTGTTTCCCACCCAAGACATGGCTCCTACGCAGAGCTGGCGGACCCAGGCACATGGGAGGCTTGACCTGAATCCCAAAGTCACCCAGTGAGGCAGCAGCAAAACTCAGAGAATTAAGTGCAATTTCATTAAAGCCATCCAGGAATACATGGCTTCACTAAAACCCTCCAGGAGTTTTGTCACCACTTCCAGAAGAGATGGAAATGCTCACTCAGTTGTCCCAACACACATTGCTTTCCTTTATGAATTAGTAGTAGCACCAAACCTTTATCTGTAAGACACACGGCAAACTTAACCTTAACCTTGCTGATAAAAACCCTACACTAGATGGTATATAGAAATGGAAAAACTCTCGATCCATTCAGCCAAGGAATACCAGCAGAACAACATCACATCCACCAAAGCCAGATTAAAAATACCAGATTCAGCAAAACCCTGACATTTTCAGGCATCCAGAGCACCAACCTTTGCTTCATGGGAATTACTGAGAGGTCGCCAAAAGAGTTCAAACCATAAATGCCTGTGAACCGAACGGGTTAGGAAACACCCACTGCACAGATCACCTCCAGCAGCACTGTCCTCTCCAGCACATTCTTGCGCTGACCCAAAACACTAAGTTCAGGCAGCAGACGCAGCCTCCAGCGCAGGCAGCAGTGCCTGCAGGCATGCCGGGCTGCCACAAGGTTCAAAGCGCTGGAAGGAGGGATGGGTTTGTTGGGTCAACACGGCCCCACGCCCCAGGCAGCCCCAGCCCGAGTCCTGCAGGTTTTGCTGCTTCAGTGGCGTTGGCAGCAGCCCACATGGCAGGCAGCTGCCTGCACCCACTGCAGCCTGCTCTTTGTGCGTTGTCAGGGCAAGGGAGCAGGAGGAAGGGCCGAGGGAGACCAGGGAACAGGAAATTATAAGAATCGTCAGGAAAAGAAAGCCATCACTCCAGAGACTGCAGCTGAGGTTCAGAGAAACGTGCACTTGTTGCCTGCAGACACCGGCCCGGTTACCCCCCGTAAATAATCACACACTGAACGCCACATGTCTGGAGGAGTGAGCCGGGGGGGCCCAGCACCCGCCGTGCCCCCAGCACACACCGACACGGTCCCGGGGCGCAGGGCTGGTCCCCTACCCGCGCCCGGTGACCCCTCGGATGCTCATTCATTGCCCCGGGCTGTCGATCAGTGAAACCCACCGGCTTCGAGCGTGCGGGGGGACAACAGGGGGAAAACACAGGATTGAAAGAAAGGGAGGAAAAAAGAAGAGGGAGGGGGTTAAAAAAGGCTTTTGGGTGCCCCCACCCCGCAGACGGGTGTCCCCGCCAGTTTGCCAAGTGCGGGGCTCCCCC
>VZRE01001175.1:536814-606420 GCA_013396775.1 Cephalopterus ornatus
GCGGGGCGGGGCCGCGCCGCCCGCGCGCATTAAAGGGGCCGCGCAGCGCCCGCAGCGCCCGGCGCGTCCCGGCGGGAACCGGGACCGCCGGCTGCACCCCTGTCAGGGACTGGCACCGCTGTCACTGCCTTAATCCCCTGAGTTCCTGTCACCGGCTGCACCCCTGTCATCAACTGCACCCCTGTCACCGGCTGCACCGGTGCCACCAGCTGTACCCCTGTCACTGGCTGCATCCTTGCCACCGGCTGCGCCCGTGCCGCTGGTTTATCAGTGCCACTGGCTACACGGGTGCCACCAGTTCTCTCGGTGCCACTGGCTGCACCAGTGCCACCTGCCATGCTGGTGTTCCCAGCTTTACTGGTGCCACCGGATGCGTTAGTGCCCTTGGGTGTCATCAATAATGTTTCTGGTGAAAATGAGGGATTCTCGCTGGCCTGGCAATTCTCTCATCCCAGTGCTATTTCAGACACAGTCACTTCGTTGGAGAGGGTCAGTTGCCACTTGGCTCCCTGAATGCTGCCAAGGGGCAAAGTTTCAGCCTGGGGAAGTTGGTATTCGGAGCATCCCACAGTGCCATAACAAGGAAACCTCAGTTTTCTCACAAAAGAATGTGGGGATCTCCAGGAGAAGACTCCATGATGCCCTGGATTAGTGTCTGTGCTGTGATCCTGCATGCATCAAAAACCTTGCCAGAGTGGAATCTTCACAGTGAAATCTGAATCGTTTAACAAGCAAATACGGACAGCAACTGGCACTGAGGCAGCCCAGGTCACTGCTACACCATTCCCACCTTCCAGTTTCACACCCTAGCTTCTGATTTTAACTAATAATCTACTTTTTCATACTTTTTCTTCCTCTCCATCCTCACGGGGGGATAAGGAAGGTCATGCCTCCTCAGCCACCACCATTCCTGCTCCAATGCTGGGTGTCCGCTGCCCAGGAGAAACCACCCCCTTCTTCCTGCCACGGGTGATGCATGACCACAACAGATGGAAAAGCATCTTGCAAACTTCTGCTTTTCCCTCCCTGCTCCAGGAGCTGGAAAAACCTCCATGTCTCCCTCCCCGCTCCAGCAGGCAACGTGGGCAGAGGTGGGCAGGTACGGGTTCACTGCTGCTCTGCCTCCTGCTGTTCACTTCTCTTTTCCCACATTTCCATGAGCGGTGTTTCCCTGGGAGCGGGAGAGCAGGATAGTGGGCAGATCATGGAATTCCTTGCCCCAATACGGCGCAGCTGCAGGGCAGAGGGACTTTCCCAGGCCTGGACTCAATCTCCTTAAGTCACCCGACTTGCTATGTAAGCACAGGCGCACGGCTTGGTGTGAGCATAAACACCAGGCAAATTGCCTTGAATGAGCCTTATGCTCCAGGAAAAGCAGGAAAAGCTTCCCTCCTGTGCCTGGGGTAGCTGAGTATCCACCAGCTTCAGGCAGCACCTTCTGCGTGGTTCGAGACTTTGGTTATAAGAGTTTATCCACAGGCTGAGCGTCTCCTGAAGCAAAGGAGCAGGTCAGATCTTCACGTTTTTCTTGGAAGATAAAAGACCGAATTTATCTCTGTTGTATTGCAGGGTTTCTCTGCTCAAGCCATTTAGCACTTCTTGAGCTTTTTTCTTTTTCCTTTTTTTTTTTGGTATCTGTAAGGTTTCACTTGATGAATAGAAGGCAAGTCCTGTACCATGGCAAAAAGACTCAGGACATTAATTTTACAGGAGCCAGGATCCAGGCTTTTAGATTCCAGTGACCTTAGAACAACATTAGAATCAAATGTATTTGAATAAACCCCTTAGGGCTGAACACACTTTCCAGCAATGCTGAATATCCTGCCAGAGAACAGACAGATTTTTTGCCCGTTCCTGTAGTCCAGAAGGCTATGGTCCCAAAGAGGATCACTGGGCTGGTATTTGCAGTGGGAATATGAGCTTTTTGCAGTAGCATTGCTCTTATAACAGTGGGGTTGATTTCCTTGTGCATTTCGCTGTCCTCTGTCAGCCTGGCCACTGGTAATTGGGATCAGCAGCTACTGATCCCAGTGATGTTTATAAAACCATTATGCAAACTCACTACACCCAGTAATCCCAAAATAATATCAAAATTACCCAATAATACCCAAAAATAATGCTTGCCCCAATGCTGTGGGGCTAAGTGACTATAAGTGTGGGTCAAGACCAAGCAGTGAACCCATTTGGCCAAATCACACCATCATCTTCATCTTAACTACTGCCTAAGGAGGGATGTGTGACTCTCATTAACTCAAGAGGCTAGATGTGTTTGTATGGAGTTACTGATCTCAGGAAAGTGTATCCCTTCCCTGTCTCAGAGCAAGAACACTGATCTTGGCTTTAAAATAGTGGCTTTGCCAACATGAGGCAGCAGTGTTGTGCTCTTTGCAACAGGGTTCTGGCTTTTGGAGCCTCGAGGCTCCCTGCAATCATGGAAGCTGGAAGCTTCTTGTGCTGTTGAAATCGCAGATGAGATTGTGGCAGAATCCCAGGGCTCTGGGGGCTGTGGCTTCATGAAAGCAAAGCCTACGGCGAGCCTGCTGTGAGCATCCCGGAGCAGTGGGAGAGCTGGCGTGAGTACTGCGCTGCAGCCGGACACGTACACACACATCAAACACAGGAGACAGAGCCTAGCTGTCGCTGTAATCACAGTATATCTGTGCTGCGAGGCTGCAGATAGCTTACACAGATTTTCCGTAGCATTTCACTTGGAAGTTGCTGTTGATAGCTATTCCATCAGATAAAATGGTAATGCGAGCGCGTCCAGCAGCAAAGATGGGGATTTCAGCTCTCAGTGGAAAACTGGAGTCCTGCCTCGGATTTTTCAGATTTTCTACATTAAACTTTCCCCATGCTCGGCACAAATGCAAGAAATTGGGGTATTTTCTTGCTTGGGTTGACCTGAACTACTCCGGGAAAAAAAGCAAGATGCAAAACAGGAGCCACCCTCCCTTTGAAACCGCCCTCTCATGGAAAGCTTTAGGGGAAAGTAATTACATCTTAAGCAAGGTGCAGCCTTTAGCCTCAGTCAGCCTGTAACTGACTTTATTGGAGCATCAGCCCACTAGGACCAGTGTGGGTGAAAACCATGGCAGGGGTTTACCCTCCACAGTCACACAGGACCCACAGTACCGGCACAGGGACAAGGGGTCTTGGACCTCCTGGTCTAAGGGAGGGAATGGGGAGGTGGGGTATATGGCAAGGTGCGGAGCAGCAGGAAGTTTGCACCCCTGCCCTGCATGATGCAGTGCAGCTCCTTCCAAAGTGCCTTCCCACCGCCCCAGTGACCTGCCTTTACTTGCTCCGGGCATGAGAGGAATTTGGTGGGACTCAGGCGGTATGAAGGGATGGAGTTTACCTTGGTGAAGTGGATCTATATCAGGAAAAAACTAAACAACAAACTACAGATCTCTGCACGTCTCCCGGGAGAAGGAGGAAAGGCAAAGACCGGGGAGCTGGCTGGCAATGTGGGGTCTTGCACCAGCTCCCCCCAGCCAGGCTCCATCTACAGGAGATGACTGCTCCTGCCTTTTTCCATGCTTGCTTCCAGTCTGGCAAAAATTTACAGAAAAAAATTTCTGTGATGTGAATATCCCAAAGTTGTTGGCACTCAGCTACATGCTGAGAGGGGTAAAACTGAAGAGATCCTGGATGGCAGCTGTAGGTTGGGAAATGATCCAAGCAGATCGGGTTGCTTTCATCCTCAAGGTGCAACAGTGATCCCACCCCGTGCATCAGCCCCACCATGGGAAAGGGACCCCGTCAGCACCTCGAAATGATGCAGCTGCAAAGGGGTTGTGCTTTCCTAGGCAGACCTGATCCTGGCTACAAGACTTGGCCTCTCCTCTTTCTCTGGCCATTTCCTTGTCTCCTTCTCTCAAATGGCTGGGCTGAGTGCTCCTGAGCAGCTGCCCCATTCCCTCCCACGGTGGGTTTGGGTTAGGTTTGCATTCCCTGTGCCAGGGCCCAGCAGTGGGTCACGCTCCATCTGCCACCCCAAACCCCCATCACCAGCAGACCTGCACACTCACATCGGCTCATCGCAAGTTGTCCTGAGGCTGCCTGAGGTTTAAACATGTCAGGAGGCAGACAGGACCTCAAAAGGGTCATGTCTCTCCTGCAGAGATCAGCTTTTAAATGCACATAAATGCTGATTGGTTTTAAATCCAGCTAAAAGTAGCAAATGCATTCTCCCCACTCACAGGTGCATGGTGATCCCAGCACTGAACTGTGGTTCAGCAAAGCACAAGGTGTGAATTTTGAGCCAGTGGACAAAGCTATCTCTGTCAAAGCCAACGATGGGGACGCTGACAGGCAGGACAGAGCTCAGCAACCAGTCCTACATGCATTTTTACCTCCCAAATACACACCTCCGGCAGATGGTTGCTGCCTCCCATGGTGCTGGGGCAGCTCACAGGATAACTAACTAGTCTTTACCACAGAAATAAATGGCCACAGCTTTATTAAATCAATATTAATTCATAATGTTTAACAGACAATTACAGTTATCTCACACACAAAACTACCCACCTCTTCAAATCTCTGATCTGACAGGGTTATAATTAGCTTATTACTGGCCATACATCTGCTAATAACTTTTCCCTCAGCCCTGTGAAGTGAATTAAGGAGCGCTAATAAACCATGGCTGTTAATCCATTTATATGTCTTATGCTTTTGTCTAGGCACCAAATTTAAAGATACATAAAGAGGGGTTTTCTCCTTCCTTTCCTCCAAGGTCTGACTACCTCACAGCCCCCAGATGCTGGATGTGGACGAGATGATCCTCTCCATGTCCTGGCTCACCAGGACAGGATGCAAGAGGAAACTTGGGAATGCACTTTACAAGCTGAAAAACCTCAGAATATTTGCAAGCAGGAATATTTTTCCCAATACCTTCTTATACTCAGCCCCATGAGGCAGAGGGCATTTGGGAGGGTGCACTGGCAAGGCTGTAAACCCCAAAAAAACCACAGGGGAGGGAATAATAGACAGGCAGGCAGAGAAGAGGGGCTTGGCTTTCGGCAGTGCTCCCAGCTCTGCCTGCTCTCACTCCACACCACAGAGCTGTTCCAGTGCCGGTCATTAGCAATAATGAAAGTGAGATCAGACGCGGTTGGGGGTGGAGGGAAACGTTGATCTCAAACTATGGCCAGTAATAAAGGACAGCGGAGAGGCACTGTGTGATGTGATGAGATAAAAGCAGATGGCTGGCTGCTGCTCCTAATTATAGGACCCTGCTAACGAAGAGGGCACTGATTAGACTGACATTGTCCTAGGACATGAATTTGTAGGAGGATCCGGTGCTAGGGTTTGGGGTTCAGGGGTGCTGTGATGGAGATCCCACTGCCTGCCAGGAACTGCCTCAAAACCTGCTTCTGCCCTGTCTCTGCCTCACCACCCACACCCCAAAGTGAGGTTTGCTCCCACCATGGGAACAGCTGGGTGAGGGACTAGGGAGATGTCAAGGAAGAGCCAGGAATGATGTCCCCATGTGTTGGGCAGTGGAGAGTGGGAAAGCCCTGAAGTCCACCACCAACCCAGGAGGCTCCGAGTTCCAAGCCCCAGAAGATGAAAGGAAGTGTCTTTTGAGTAAGAAGTGCGGTTGAGTCTCATGGGTGAATAATTTATGATGCTTACTGAAATGAGACAGAAAAAAACACATTCAGTTCTGGTTTCATCATATTTTTGGCTATGAGTAAAACAGTAGAAAATGATGAGGGCTTCCCACAGCAAAGCCAAATGCCTCAGACTGAAACTGGTAGCCAGGCCACTTCTAACCAGTGAGTTGATCTTATGCATATTTTTGGTCATGTTGGCACTTTTCCTCCTCCATAGAGGAGATCTGAAGTGTATTTGTAATGACAGCTCTGTCTCTTCTCGACTGAGCTCAGCTTGGGATGCAGGAGCCTTCCCCGGTGGCAGAGAGGAGGGCACTCGGCCTCACCAGCCTGCCTGGTTTGGTGGCAATGCCCAGACACACATCCACATGGGACAGCCCCTTCCTGAGGGGCTCGGGTGCACTTGCACCAGTGTTCCACCCCATGGCATCACTGCACCTTTCCCCTCTTTTCCCATGGTGGCTTTTGGGGATCTGAGGTGGCCCTGGAGCGATAACTCCCATGGCAGGGGATAACTTGCTGGCACAGGGTCCCGAAGGAGGATTCCCCATGCTTACAGCCTCTGGCCCTGCAAGGATAACAGGGTTTGGTTTTCTTCCCCAAAGAGTTGAGCTGATCCAGAGCCCCTTCTCACCCCTCCAATGCCACATTTGCAAAACTGCTTACCTACTTTGGATGCGCTGCTCTGTGCAGGAATTGGGAAATTTTGTCTGTGGAGGTTTTTTCATTTTAAGACATCTGGTATTTTTTTGGGACTGGGAAAAACATATTTCTCTCTTCTGTAGTCACTTAAACTCCAGCAAGAGCCCTGCATTGGGATGAAAAAGCACCTTTTAGCAAATGACATCGAATATGCAGCCTAAGGAGGAGCCAGAAAAAAATGAGGCAGAAATTTTGCAAGACAGGAGATGGACAGAGCAGCTGGCAAGCAGCTGGCTGAAGTTTGCAAAATCCTGGAAAAAAAAAAATTAAACTCAGCAAAGCCAAACCAAAGCTTGAGAGTCAGTCTCTAAAAGAAATCCAAATATCTTTCAGGCAATGGCTTTTTCTGGGTGAAGCCCACAGGAATGACCCTGAATTGGTATTTTCAGTGTGGCTGGAAAGGCACAGAAGAGGCACGTGGAGAAGTGAGTGAGGTGATGCAAGATGGGACCAGGCACCTGGGTGCCCAAGAAGTGGTTACTCCTGGTCAGGAGAGTTGTACTTGCTTAAATTAGAGCAGCTTTTCAGGAGGATGCTGTAGCTGAGCTATGGGCATCTTCCCATGGACAAGGAGCCCAGCAAGTGCCTGTGAATTCCCTGCAGGAATGAGTGCAGGAATTTCAAGCTCCGCTTAAAGAGACGAAGCAGTTGCCAGGGCACCCAACCTTTTGACATCTTAATGAGCCAAGAGTTCAAAAGGATTTTTTTTTCTTTTTTTTTTATTTCCCCTCCCTTCTTAGAGAATTCAACTTTTCATTTCCCTCCTCCCAAGTACGAGACAGCCAAACAGGGGATGACAAATGAGCGTCTCGCTCCACCTGAGGAGTTCAAGCCGCAATCATCCAGCTCCTTGTAGCTCCAAAGAGCTGGGAAGTGCCAGTGCGCAGGAGAGGAGATGTAATTAGGTGCGATTCAAGAACAGCTCATCAGCTATATTTAACAGACAGGCCAATTCCTCAGCAAGCAAAACCTCACAGAAGAGCTGGGCTGTGGCAGAGCTGTGCTCCCCCAGCCCTGGCTCTCCTGTACTGAACTAGGCAAGAGCTGTCTGTGTTTCTGCCTGAAACACCCTTTATTTTGCTTTTTTATTTGTTTTATTCTGCAATTTTAAGTTGTAATGGTTGTTTATCCTGTAAACATCTCATCTGAGCAGGACCCTCTTGTCCAGGTTTTTTTAGCATATAAAATTTCCCCATCAGCGGGATCAAAGTTAGTTGGAGGGAGAGGAGCACAATGGCCGCTTTTATCCTAATCTTTCAGCCTGGAATGGATGGAGAGTCCTGCCTGAGTCCTGATGACGTGCCATGAAGGAAGTTGTAACAGAGAAGTCACTGTGCCTTAAGCTGAGAGAGGGGAAAAGAGCGCGTGTGCGCGCCAGCACAGGAGCATCAAGTGGGATGGGAGTGCCCGTGCCTGGCATTCCTGTACAGAACCATGGAATGGTTTGGGTTCGAAGCAACCTTAAAGGGACCTAGTTCCAACCTCTCCACTGGGAGCAGAGATGCCACCACTAGATAAAAGTTGTTCAAAGCCCCATTCAATTTGGCTCTGAATCATCCAGCTGGCCAGGGTTAACACAGAGGACCAGTAGGTTTGGGAAGCACCTAGGGGCTGGGGGGGAGGGTTGCAAGGCTGCTGAGGGTTATGGTGACTGACTTTTCCTCAAACCACTGTCTCCATCCAGCCAGTGCCATGCTGGGAGCTGCTTCCTGCAGGAAAGGAGCCCTCCCTCAGTGTCTCTGCCAGACCCTGTCCCAAAATAACACCCAGAACACTCTGGGGAACAGAGAAGTTCAGGAACCAGCCATGGCCAGTTGAGGAGCCACGGGAGATGCTGAATCCATGCTTGCCTATGAAGGTCTCCTAAATATACAAACTGTGTTAAAGTATCAGCTTAGCTACAAAATTCACTGAAGTAACCATTGCAGCTCCCTGGAAGACCTCTCATATTCTTTTTCTTAGTGAAAGTCATCAAGAGGATGGAAATTTTGTGTGTCAAACTTTGGTGATGCCTTCCCAGCCATCACAGGCCAGAAGATGGGACCGATGATGTTCAACCCCCAAGTTCAAGGATAGGATGACCAAAAGAGATATCAAAACACCCAGGGGCAGAGTCCTCAGGCCTGTGGGGATGGGTTCTTGCCTCCAACAAGGCTGGAGTTGAAGCAGGCGAGTCCATGGAGAGCAGGGCATGCTTCCCTCCACAGGGAAGGATAAAAGAGCTATTATGGAGATGCAGGCTCTGTTCAGGCTCACGCTCAGCTCCTTGCGAGCAGAGGGTAAAGAGCTACTTATGCTGGAACATAAAAGCTGGGAGACAGCAGAGCGCTATAAATAGGGCATATAAACTTTCAACTGACAAGGCTCTGATTTTGTTATTGTAAAAAAAAAAAATAAAAAAGAGAGGGAGAAAAAGTGCCTAGGTGGAGCTGACAAAGAGGGAAATACATGCAGAGTACAGGTTTGTTCCCAGGAACGCGCTTATTATAAGTCAGATGTAGTTAGAGCTATTACTTTAGCTTCAAATGAATGGAAGGAGAATAAATCTGCCTTTGTGCAAGGCTGCCTGCAAATAGCATCTCCCTCTAGCAAACCTGCAATTGTGTTTGCATGAGACATTTGTTAGAATAAATGCAATTTAAAAAGAAAAACAGTTCACACCTACGGCAAGGGAAGGCTGGTGATATGAATGGCAACCAGCAGGGGAGGAGGATGAAGCACAACAGGCTTTGGCAGCAGGGGGCAACGCCTGTGGCACTGGAAAGGGCTCATCTGGGATGGCTGGAAGGATGGAGAGCCTGTGAACAGCTCACCCACGGTCCCTGTCCCCACGCATTATGTCATTACACCGATCACCCCAAACTGCTGAGCCAGTTTCAACCATTTGCCTACGTTCTGCCCCCAGAGGATGGAGTGATTAAACACAGGTTTTCTAGGGAAAGGATGAGGCACACTGGAGGTGTGAAGACAGTATCTTCCCCCACTGCAAGCAGCCACACCATCACAGCTTTGGGAGCAAACCCTGAGGTTTGTCCTGCATCCGTGTAGCTAGGACACCACAGGGATGGGGCATGCTGGGAGAGTTTATCTTCTTCGTCAGCCAACTGAAAAAGAACCGCACTTCCTTGGAAGTTTTGGCTTTGCATATCCTATTCCTAAATAACTTTCCCAAGGTATCAGAAATGCTTGAGGGTTATTTTTCTTCTGTTTACAACAAATGGCGAGTTTTTCCTCCCAGAGCACGTCACCACCCTTTTCTGACCTCCATCCTGCACAGCTGCAGGAGCTTTGAGGAGGGAACCTGCAGGGTTGGCACCTTTGAGAGCTACTTGTCTCTTCGGGATACCCACGTGCCCGTGCCCACTGGCAACTTCCCCCAGACTGCAAGAGTATGGATGGACCATGGGTTTTGACAGGCAAATGCAACATCTTGCTTGGGCGGTGGCCTAAAGAGGAGAGAAAACCCTCTGCAAAGTCCCCTCCTGCCTTCTGTTATTATCATTATTATTATTTTTAATATTATTCCCATTGAACTTGTAGGAGTAACTGTCTGGGAAAATTACTTTACCTCTGGTTCCTTCATAAATTTTTAATAGAGCAGAAATAGAAAACCAAAAGGGATTTCAAAAAAAAAAATATGCGTTAGCGTCAAACTCTGGCTCTATTCATAATTAATTATACTTTCCGGGGGAGGGGGAAAAAAAGAGGAAACATAATTACAAGCTTCTAGTGAGAACATTCATTATCATGCTAATGCAGAAATCAGTACTGCTGCGCCTCTGTGTGTGTGTGTGTGTGTGCCCGTGTGTGCCCGTGCTCGGTCTAATTACTCCGCACTGATGTGTGTCATTCTCACGGTTACCTCGGTGCTGCATGGAACTGTGAAGCCAAAGTTAAAAAGGAGAAGGTGAATCACAGGCTGGGTCCATTGGACTGGCCGGGGCTGGGGGTGGATGCTGCACCCCTGGCAAGTCTGGGTTTTGCCTGGTGTTTCCCAGCGCTGGCTCCTCGAAAACCCTGGCGAGGTGTTCATCAGTGAGTAACAATCCCAGCTTCGGTATTTTGGGCTGATAAGCCATTACAGGAGTGTTAGGAGGCATTTCAAGGTGTGAAGAGCAGCACATACCAGGGGAGGGAGGAACCAGCCAGGCTGGGGGAATAAAGAACCCAGAGAGAGGTGGAAGTGGAGAAAAACAAGGCAATAGTTCAACTATTTAGTACTCGACAAGTTCCCGCATTTGCCAAGCCAAGGAGATTCTCACCTTACAAAGCAGATCCTGAGCATTCTTCCCGGGAGAAGCATTTGGGTTCAGCTGGGCTGCAAAACCACCCTGAGCAGGGTGGCCCAGTTGTTCCCAAATGCCAGGGAGGAAAGGGAGATTTTCCATAAAAGAAGGGGCTCAGTGTAACTGTAGAGAACTGCAATAGGTGCTTGTTTTTCCTTTTCTATCCTGTTCCATTAGGCACAACCGATGTCAGCACCAAGCCTGACAGTGTGTCCCAGCATAGGACCTGAGTGCCTGGCTGCCCCCAGCATCCATGTGAAAAAACCCTTGGAAACCAGACAAAAATATCTTCCTCAGCATTCCAGCCCTGAAACAAGGGGCCTGGTGGTACTCAGTGGGGTCAGGCATGGGGACAAGCCTGCTCTTGTTGGATGGTTGAAGCTCCAACTGAAATGAAGGAGAAAAACTGCAGGCTCAGATCCATGGCTTGAGCATCACGTTCAGTCCCAGACATGTTTATAGACATGAGTTATCTAAATTATGTTAAACCTAAGTTCGGCATCTGCACAATCTGAGCATTTCTGGGGAATAATTAAATGGATTTCCCATTATTTCTCGAGCTGCCAAGTGAATGCCCTACTTTTATAAGTCAGAGCACTGCATTTCCCTGGCGATAAATCCTCCATCAGACTGCAGGAACCAGAGCCTGGCAGGCAGAGTGGAGCCAAGGGGGAATGAGGCAGTGGTGGGACCCCCAGCCCTTCTGGATGTCTTAAAAGCCTTGGAGCAAAACAGCTCCAGGGGCAATGCCATGGTATGTTCTGCCTGGCAACAACTGGACAGGGAGAGGGCAGTGATAGGCAGCTGGAGAAACCTGGGGCCAGGAGCAGCCAGTGCTCCAAAAAGGGATTAAAGAGGGGAAAAGGTGGAGTTGAGTGTTGATGTGGTGCCATCTCTGATTCAGTAATCCTCTGCTCAGAGGAGAAGTGATAATTAAAGGAAGATCACTGCTTCCCTTGCTCACATGGGAAAAGCAGCTCCTGCAGGAAATTGGAGGGAGAAAAGATGGAGCCAGGGATGAATGCTGTGCCCCCAGCATTCTGCAAACACCTTGTTCCTGAAATTTCCTCCTGCGCAGGATAAAAACCCTCCTGGGCACTGCCCAGGTCCATCTTGCAGTGATGTTTCTGGAGAGCTGCTGAAAAGGGATGACACAACTTCCATGGAAAACCCATTCCCCAGGTGTGACAGCTCTCCTGTATTTCCATCCATGGCACAGCAAAGAATTACTGTCCTAAAAACCAGTGATTGCTTTGTCACCTAAAAGCCTGTGTTCAAACACTTCAGAGCATCCCCAGCAAAGGAGCATCCAAAAATTAACTAATTTTTCTTGGCATAAAAGCAGCTGTTGTCACACCAGTATGAGCACATTAAGTTTAAGTGGGAAAACATAAAAAAAAACTCTGAGAATTGTTTGCCCAAAAAACCACCATTGCCCAGGCATGACAGAAATATGCTCCACTAGCAGCACCAAGACCCTGCAGCTGGAGGGTGGGAAGAAGGGAAAGTTTATGCCTGGAGTCCTGAGGATAAAATCAGAGACTATTTTTTCCTAAAGGTGAGCTTTGTGCAACATCTGGGAGTCATTCCCTTTCCCATGTGCTCGGGCAGCTGGGCGAGGGGCCGCTCTGGCCTCACTCAAACCCCAGCTGTGCCTAATCCCAATATTCAGGGTTGCCTGCAAAACTCCCTGACCCACACTAGCCCCAGACAAACGGACCAGGCAGCGTTTTCAGCCAGTGACTGAGCTCGGGGCTATTTGGGAACCTGGAGCATAATTACTCTGCAGAGTCTGCCAGCTACTCTAAAAATATCCACCCCACCTCAGCAGGCTGACACTCCCATTTTTATCCAAAAATGCATTTAGGAGGCGGAGGCTAAGAGTAGCACTGGGTGCTGTGGCTTTGAAAAGAGCAATTACAGGGAAAATAAAGGGGGAGAAGCACAATTTGGCCATCTCCATGGCACTGGGCAAGCAGTGGGGTGCTCGGCGTGGGCATGGCCGGTGCTTGCACACCCACCTGGTCCAGGGGATTGGGGTCAGAACGGCTCTGGTGTGTCCCCAGGCTCTGCTCTGCCCCGTTGGAGCACTTTCCCAAGCCATTAAGCAGACCTCAGGTTTTATGTAAGCGTCTAAAATGAGTTATCACACGAGGGAGAGACAAGCCTGCCATGCCCCCTCCCTGAAAGCCCTTCCCAATATAAGGGCCTAACTGTTCTTCCAAATGATGAAACTGGAGCCAAATCCCCTGAAAGGAAACAGATGACCTCTTGTGCTGGGAACCGCTCCGGTCCCTCCGTTAATTTGATCCCCGCTGGAGTGCTGCCTGCCCAAAGGAAAAGCAATAAGCCATGACATGAGCATCCGTGTCCCTGTCGTAGGAGGGAGGGAGGTGCTTCCCACCTGGTCCCTAATGAAGCAGCTCGTTAGGGCTAACGGGATCTGGGCTCCTGCCACACTGCCTGCCTTTCCCAGGAATTTTGCAGGAGATATTTGGCTTCTGCCGGTGCAGGTTGATGTTTAAGCCCTCAGCAGCTCTGAGTGCCAGTAGGAGTCATGTTTTTACGCAGAAAGGTCACGTCAAGCATTGCTCCCCTCAACCAAAATGTCGCTGGATGCAGAATTTGGCATCTCAACGCCCCTATTTTTGCAAAATGGACACAGCCTCAGCCATGGTTCAAGTTTTTTTGTGTTTATAACCAACCAATGGGAAAATAAAACCAGATTCCGCATGCCCTTTATAAATACGTTTTATGATGTATGAAAATAGCCCTAAAGCTTTTCCCAAAAGTCCCCATGACAGAGTTTGGGAACAGCCAGCCACAGGCAGTCCAGCTGTGCCGGGGGACCTGTATTTGCTAAGCATCCCCAACCTCTGCCCTCCAGGCGAAGGCAGTGGGAGCCATTAACTTTCCACTGAGAAAACCATGCTAGTGAGAAATGGTGGTGGAGATAAACACACACAGAAACGGCGATATATAGATTATATATATATATATGTATGAATGATGATACATAGACAATCTTTAAGATCCCTTCCAATCCAAATCATTCTATGATAGCTCCAGAAATACCGGCTCACGGTGTTTTTTCACGGGAGTGGTGGCTGCTCCTAACAAGGATGCTGTGGCCATGCTGTTGGCAGAGGCAGCATCTGTCCCAGGGCAGGGTCCCAGCACAGCCTCCCCATACCCTGGGCAGGGCTTTGGGAAACACCCTATCTACCAGGGCACGGACAGCCCAGTTTAACAAACTCCTTTTTTCTCTTGTTGCACTTTCTCCATCTGTATCGAATAGCAGAGCTATGAATATTCAAGAGACAAATGTGTTAAAAATTGGTGACATTTTCAGGATTGGCTCGCACTAGCCAGAGAACGTCATTCACAGTAATTACAAATAAAATCCACAGCCCTTCACAGATGACAACAAATCCAAATGGCCTTTTTGCACAGTGAAAATATTAGCCTTAACACCTTTTTTTTTTAAAATATCTCCCAACCAGTTGCTGCTTTCACAGGCATCTCTGAGAGAGCTGATTTCGGGAAAACTTTTCCCATCGTGGTTGCGTTTGCTGCCTTGTACAGAAAGTGAATAGCACTTTTTTTTTTCCTCCCTCTCATTTGAGAGTTTTCTTGGTAGGGATGAAACCACGAAACAGAAGGCTGCCTAAATGAAATTATTAACCCAGAGAAACCACCAAAGGAACTTGATTAATTTGCCAAGTAACAGAGCCCGGTTTGTTCTTTTAGGCAACACATCTTAAAGTAATTGAATCACCCCTTGAAAAAAAAACAGTAGATGATTGAGCCCTGAGGTACACTCGTTCCCTATCCTTAATAAATCTCTCTTTATGAAGGGGGTAGTATGCTTTTCTCATCAGAAACCTGTTAATTTTTTTCTCCTTTAAGTAATTGAATACAAAGTTCAAAATCTATCTGCAGCATCCTCCAAGAAAAAAAAAAATCAAAGGTTTATCTCCTGCTTCATCTCAGCAAGTTAATTATGCTCTCATAATTGAGTTAAACCAGCAGGTTATTAAAAATACCACAGGATATATTTTTTTTTTTTAAATGAAGTATCATGAGCCCCAAAAAGCTTTGGCAGAACTAAGTATCCCAAGACCTGGATTGTGCCCTGAATGCTGCAGACATGCCAAAGATGGACCAGTCCGACCTCTCTTCATTTAAGAATAGTGGGTGAGATGGTTTTTTCCCTCCATTTTCAGAAGCAGGACAATGGGCCCACCATCAGCTGTGATGATATAGCCTCAGCCAGAGCTGCAGAGCGGCTTCTCTGGGTAACCCATGCCACACCCTCACCACTCTCTGTGTAAAGAATTTCAATATCCCATCTCACCCTACCCTCTTTCAGTTTGAAGCCATTGCCCCTTGTCCTGTCACTCCATGCCCTTGTCCAAAGTCCCTTTACAGCTCTCCTGTAGAGCCTTTAGGCACTGAAAGGGGCTCTAAGGTCTCCCCAAAACCTTTTCTTCTCCAGGCTGAACAACTCCGACTCTCCCAGCCTGTTCTCATAGGAGATGTGTTTCATCATCTTTGGGGCCATAACTGAGATATCTTTGACTATTCTCCGAGAAACGTTTATTGAGCTTTGTGCTGCCCTGGGATGGAGGAGGAGCCCCCAGTGCTCCACCACGATGGTGCTTCCATGTCAAGTGTATTTTTAATCAGCATTTCACGTCAAATATTACCCATTCAACTAATTCCACTAATTCTAGGGAATTACAGAAATAATTGCTATTTTCCAGTAGACACAGGCCTGCCTCTCGAGACAGAAAAAAAAAATAAGGAAAAAAAATTCAATGAAGTACTGTTTAAGGAAAGTCAAAATAAGCTATTTCCATCTCCTCATTTGCAATTAACTTCAGAGCATAACACAGTGGGAGGTGGTTCATGGGAAAAGTACGACTTCATTGTAATCCTCCCTCCTTTTAAGCGGAAAGATCAGTGGAGATGGATGCACCCTGCCAGGTCACAGTTGCTCTGCCCCCTCTGGGCTGCCTGCCACCAGGGAGAGGTGAGGGCAGGAGAGCTGCCAGCCCCACGCTGTGTTCCTGCATTGCTGTCCTGGCAGGGTGCTGGGGTAGGGCATGGGCCTTTCCGGATTGCGTGTGGTCACCACCAGCACCGCTGTGGTCCTGGGCGAGATGCTCCATCTCCAACCTCATCCTCATCCTCCTCCCCATCTCTATCTGAATACAGATCCCACACCACAGCCCCCAAGAGACACCTTCTCAAAACAGAGGGAGGAAAGGGATAACAGCCTGGAACAGCAAGCATCTTCTCTGGGAAAAACGGGAACTGGCGATTGTTGGGTTGGAGGTGGCAGAGTGAGCATGTGGTGCGGCTGCAGGATGGAACTGCCCTCCTCTCACTGGGCTGACACTCCCTAAATGAAGGGCTGGTTGTTACCATTATCTTTTTTTTTAAATTAAATCAGGATTTTTCTGCAGCAATGTCCTTCTTCCCCACAGACAACAGTACCACCACAAGAAGAGGTGGCCTAGCAGCACATCCTTCCCTGGAGAGCTCTGTGTGCCCCTTGTAGAAGAGTCCCGAAAGGACTTTTGCTCAGTGGGGCACTTCAACTCCACTCTGCCTTGCATCAGCCCTGCTTCACCTCAAAACACCTCTCTCCTTGTGGGTGTTTCTGCCATTCTCAAAAAACCCAGGCCAAGCAACGGTTTGGGTGCAAGAGGGACCTGAAAGAGCTGTTTTCCCTGCATTGTCTGGCAGGGTTGGGAGCTCTTCCCTGCTCTCCATGCAAATGTTCCCTGGAGAAGGCTAAGAGCTTGCCATGCACTGGCTGGGAACATCCTGCCAGTCTCTGCTCAGAGGCAGAGATTCCAGACTGCAAGGAGGATGTCCATCACATGCCCTGTCTGACTTTGGGGTTGTGGGTTGACTGCAAACCAGCCAGTGAGCACAATGTGCAGCACAGAGGCTGGGGCCATTAGCAGAGCCAGCACCCCAGTCCTGCTGCAAGCAAGAGCAGAAACCTGCTGCCATTTCAGGATCCATCCTCAGACTCTCCTCCAGTGCCTGGTGACCTTGGCTGGAGAGGAGGGTGCTCTGTCCTCCAGCAAGCACTTCTCTACAACATTAAAAGCATCACTGACGTGGTGACCTGCTGATTGTGCATTAAATATTCACCTACATGATACTGCCTTTGAAGAATTCTCCTTTTAACTGTTCTATTTTCATCGCTGTCCTCATCTCTCCGTAACGCTCCATCTTCTGCTTAAGTGTCATCTTCAGATTTTGTTCCCAATTAATATTTCTATGGCAACTGCATTTAATTTTGAAGTGGTAGCACTCACTCTGCATGGGGACCAGGGCCTCCTCCCCGCCTCACAGCTCCATGCCTGGGGTGGACATTTATGCTGTGGTGTTTGGTTTCAAAAGCCATGGTCCTCTGGAGTGTCTACACCCACTGCACACCCTGAGTGCCCCTGCCTGGCCCTCTTGATGCCAGCCTGGGCACAGCCAGCAGGTTGGTCCAGGCAAGACCAAGCTCAAGTTCATCCATCATCTTGAGATCCCTTATCGCCAAGGACCTGTATTTGCTACAGTGTGGGGTAAAGCACAAATATTTGGGAAACACACTCAGTAGGATCAAGGCACACACAGTACACCCAGAGGAGCAGCCAGGTCTGCAGGCAGGACAGGAACACGCTGTGAAACAAGAAGTGGTGGGGAAGGCAGGAAGTGGAAGAAGGAATTGCTGTATTTGGAAACCCAGCCTCCACCCTGTGTCCAGCTCCAGATGAGGACCAGTGCTGGGTGGAGAGTTTTGCCTCAAATCGCTGAGCTATGAACCCAGTAATGGGGTGTAGATACCTCCCTGGCCCCTGTGGCCACCAGGCACTGCCGAAGGCAATGGGGAAGGCTCCTGTCCCTGTGTGGGTCTCCTCCTCATTCAAAAAGCACAAGCAAATCTTGAAGGTGGAAGTAATCCATGAAGGTGACCAGCAGCAACGGCACAGGGACATTCCCCCAGCTCAACATCACCGAGTGCACCCCAGGACCCTCCCGTGGGCTCTGCACTAGTGAGAGGATAAAAAGGGAGTGGTTAAAATAAACCGGTGTTATGGCCTGGAATAAGAAGTATTTGTGTGCTGGTTTCCCTGACTTGGCTGCCTTTGGTCTGGCTGAAACCTTGCAGGCATCTCTGGAATGACAGAAATGCCGAATGTCCTGTTGACGGGGTTCTGCACCCCTCAGCACAGCCCCGCCTGGTTTGTGGGGAGGAACCTGCCCTGGATGGGCCCGGGGGAGGGGGCTGGCAGCCTGACAGATGTAAAGCTGGGCTACTGCGTGTATGACACGGAGTTTGGAGATTAAGCTGTATAAATCCATCTTCAAAATCGTTTTGTTCTGAGCCAACATCCTTGCTGCTGCTGATGCCCTCCCGGGCACTATGAAATCATGTCCTCTTCATGCACGGGGATGATATGCAGAGGTTTCTCTGTCACATCATGGCTTGGTTCCCTTTTCTGTGTGAGGGCTGTTTTCCACAGCAGCTTGGGGCATCCCTGCAGTTGCGCTATGCCTGGCATTGCGTGTTTCCATGCAAAAACATCTCAGACACCCTTAGGGGACATTCTGGGGTTTTGCTCTGTTTTTGGCCCTGTGTGTAAAGTTGGCATCCAGCTTTCTAATCCCAGACTCCGTTCCCTGCAAACTGCCCAGATGAATTCCTGCCTTCACCCGGAGCCTGGCATATAGCTGGGATGGCCTCCTGCCCCCTGTCCCCACCATGCCACCACCACCCAGCAAAGTGCCACCAGCAGCACAAGTGCACCCACCACAGGTTTGGTTTTCCAAGCGCTCCCAGACAGGCTCTGCTCACAATATCTACATTATTCCTCATTCAAATGAGGGAACCACAGAAAAATGTAATTTTGGAAGCCGAGTAACTTAACTCCCCGCAGCTGTGCCTTGGGCCAGGCTCCAGCTGCTCGGCCGCCCGCAGGGCTCCTCTGCGCTCACACATGCACCAGATTCCTCCCAAAACTCACTTCCCAGGATGGGCAGTCACTGTGAATGAAATCTGGGACTTGGATTTCTTTTCTCAGCCAGTTGGGCCGTCCTGCGGTGGTGGCTCGAATGTGTTTTTTTATGGAGCTCACCACTGGAAGGCAACAGTCCTGACCACTGCCTTTCCCCAAAGAAGCTGTTGCCCGACTAAGCTGGGGGAGGAACTTATTCCCCGCTCTGTGCTGGTAAGCGTGTTTTTCCACACCCAGCCTTGCACTGCCAAGCAGAAAGACGTCTTTCAAAGCCCATGCGAAGACGTTGGCTACGGATCTGACCTCGTCCCTCCCGTAAAATTATTATTCCTATTGCAGTGACACACTGACATCCTACCCCAAAACAACTCCCACCACTGCAAGGCTCCGTGCGCCCTGGAGAACAAGCAGGAGCTACTCTGACATAGCCTGGGGCAAGGTGACAGGCCGGGGACAGAATTTGGGGGGCGCAGGGCAGGGTTACTCCTCCCCCACCCCTGCACAAGCCCCCATCTCCTCCCTCTCATGCTGCAGCGAAGCTGGGAGCTCTGCAGTGTGATTGCTGCCGTCCCTGAAACGCTAACTGCCCTTCTCTTCACATTTCTCGGCTGGGCGGTGAAGGGCTGCTGCCCTGCGCAGCCTCCCGGAGCGACACGCACTCGCCAGCTCTCAGCTTGGGGAAGGTTATTAATGCCTTTCTGCTGCTGCTGCCGGGCTCCCAGGCAGGCTGGTGGCAGCACACGTCCCCAGACACGGTGCCACGGCGGAGCACATCCCGCGTCAGGAGCTGCCACGCAGCCGGCGCGTGGCAGGGAGCGAGCCGCAGCGCCCTGTCCCCGTCGCCTCTCATTAACTTGAAGCGACTGTTCATGCCACTCGCTCGGCTGGGAGCTCACCAGGTCCCTACACCCAATGTCATCCTTAAACGCAGGCACTGTCCTCCCCCCGGGGCTCTGCGTCAGGACATCTTTCTGGATGCCCCGGGAAGGTGAGTGCGAGCAGAGGCAGCTCATCGCTGCCGTGAAGTGTTTTTATCTGGTGTGTTTTCAAGGGTGATGCATCCCTTCCGCGCTTCCCCTGCATCCGCGCCCTGGCGTCTCTGCTCCAGCTCACGTGTGGATGACGATACACACAGCTTCCCTGTCCGGCAGCCCAGCTGCAGACAAATGTCCCAGGGTTGGGTTTCCACCTCCCAGCTGCTCCCACGGGTTTATCAGGACAGTGTGATGCCCAGCTCTGTGCCAGAGGCTGATGGAGGCTGTGCCACAGGACACCCACTCAACAACAGAAGTACCTCCACAAATCAGTCTGACCCCTGTACGTGTGTCTCGCCGGCTGAAGTACTCCTCACTGTTCTGTTGAGCAGCTGGGGACAGTAAATCAGACAGTGAGCTCAGAAAACGCAGCTCATGCACCAAAACCTTCCTCTCAGCTTGCCCCGGCCATGGAACACAGCACCAATAATAACAGGCATCGGCTTTCTCTTTAACCTGAGATCTTTACAAGTGATCAGCAAATTCGAGAGGCCAATTAAGGAAAATCAGCACTTCATTAGCTTCCTGAAATGCAGCCACCGCTGGAATGAGAGGCAGCCGAGCTCAGCACAGTGCTAACCCTTTAGCGAAATGCAGAGGAGAAAAACGCTCCAGTCGCTGTGGACTACAGAGAGGGAGAACTCGAGATGCCTCACGGAAACACCACATGTGGGACTGCGAGGGTCAGCATTTGGGAGTCTCTTCCTCGCTGGACACTTCATTCCCAGAGCCCTGCCAGCTCCCAGGCTGCAGATCAGTGCCGGGGGAGAAAAATTTTAAAAGGCATGGCTTTTTTTATGGTGTAAAATGCTTCCCCACCACTTGTGCAGGCTGGCTCTTTTCCATGGGTGAGCTCATTCTCCATCCCACTTCCAAACCACTGTATTGTGGCCCCAGCACCGGGTGCTGGCAGCTCTGTGATGACAGCAGCACAAGTTAACCCCAGCCCAGCGCCCAGCTTCAAGCATTGGGAAGTCCATCTTCCCTGGCAGATGAAAAGGGAAACCCTGAGGTTAAGACTTGGCAATGGAGTGAGATACCTCTCCCTTCACTTCATCCCTTCCCTGGATTATGGAATACTTTGTTTTTTAAGACAGCCTTGTGAAAACGGCATGAAAATTTAATCGCCCCAGCACAAAATCCAATAGCTGCTCTTCTCACGCACTTCACCACGATTTATTCTCCTGCTAAAGATTTCACACTCACCATCCACTTACAGCAGCTCATCTGTCCTGGGGAAAAGCAGTGCCCACACCACGCAGCCAATTCCCTCAGCCATTCCAGGGGCTGCAGCACTGGGGTGTGCTGGTCCTCTGGGATGCAGCTGCAGTGCCACGCAGGGTGGAGGGACTTTAGGTGCAAAGAGATTTTTACACCTCTGTGAATATTGCTGTGAGCACAGTATGGGTCCAAGAGCATCTCTGTGGGCTGAGACTGCCCCAGTACAGTGGTATTTCCCGAACAGGAGTTCCTGCAAGGCCCCATGCATTGCTCCCAGCCTGCCATGGGCTCCAAGAAAAGAAATTCTCTCTGGGAACTGAACATGAGTGATGAGACACCCAGTGCTGCAAGAAATGGGCTTTGGCTCTTTACCCTTCCCCTGGACTTTTGCTCAAGGAAAGCCGTGACATTTATTAGGAGAATGTCCTCCAGTTAAAAAACCAGAGACCCTGATTCTGTTAACAATTTGGCAATGAATTAATGACATTTTCCAGTAGAAAAGAAATTGCAAAACTCTCCCGGGAGCTTCTGATTCAACCCAAATAATCTATCAAGTCGAGCTGACTGGAGCCTGCCCGCTCAGCAGCTCCTGCAGCTCTGAGCTTATCCCCAGCCCAAGGAGCAATAAATAAAAAACCATGAGGATGACAAGGATGACAGGGAGGAGTTGGGGTCTCTGGCCGAAATCCCTCAGTGGGGGTGGAGACGCAGGTTTGCAGGAGATCAGTGCGTTGGGTGACAGGTTTCTTTAAAATATCAAGAATATCGATACTCTTTTAAAAAAACCAATGAACCCCACTGTAAGGGCGGAGGTGCCACCATCCTTCCAAACGTGGACCAGCACCTCCAATTCCAGCCCCACATGCTGAGTTGCTCCGCTTTAGCACAGACAATCCTGGCCACCTGTATATCAAGAAAGGAAAGATGCTTAAAGCCACTAATAGCTGGGGCTAAAGGAGAGATTATCATTATCGAAATTGCCTACTCCTCAGAGACAGCTGGGCAAATTTCCAGGGATGCAAGGGATCCCATTTCCCTGGCACCTGAGGGATGCTCTGTGCTCCCTTAAGCTGGACAGCTGTGTGGCGGCACTGAGGTGAGGGGGTGAAGGGCTGAGGCCCAGCATAGCATAACACTCCATGGGATCCCCACAAAGCAGGAGACACCCTGGAAGAGGCTTAGAAGAGAGTTGGGGCTCATTTCAATTCCTCAGCAGCATCTTGGTTGCATTAGGATGGAGCAGGAGCTCACAGGTGCTGTGCAGCTGAATGCCCAGCTTATAAACAGGGAGATAAACACTTATTTCTTGAGAAGATCTGCTGTGGTGTCAGTCCCCACACTCTGAGTCCCCTGATTTACAGTTAGAAAGTTTGCCTTGACTGTGCTCAGAATCATTAAGCTACAAACCATAGACTAATTATGGGGCCCTGGGCAAAAACGTTAATCCAAAGAGCATAAAATTATAATGACTTTCTTGGCATAATTAGACCAAACAAGATAAACAGTCCAAATAGCAACTGCAGCTTCGGCACATTCACAGTCCCAGCTCAACCCACTGCATGGCTGCAGGATGGTGGTAGGAAGCAGCAGGAGAAGGGATGTGCCAAGGGCAGAGGGGTTGGGAAGCATCACTCACCAGCCCCACAGTGCCCATTTGAGCCCATGCTGAGCCCAGTGTGGAAGTGTCACACAGCAGCAGGGATGTTCCTGTATCTCCCATCAAGCAGAGCTACCCCATGGTCTGTCATTTCCCCAGCAACTCCAGGGACCAAACCCAAGGCACCAGCATGGATGCAGGAAAAATGCAGCCACTGCCACCATCATGCTCACCACCCCTCCTGCCACACTGCCAGATGTCCACAGGGACAGCACATCCTGGCATCAGCTGGACCAAAACTCTAGCAAGACAAGGCAGGCAGGGCTCATCCAGTCTGCCAAATCCAGCAGGAGTCACTCAGATCCCTGTGCCTCTTAGCAGCCCCTTGCCAAGGGGCCAGCAGCCCAGCCCCAGGACCCAGAGAAGTGGCCTTAGGCAGGGTCAGCAGAGCTGTTTCCAAAAGCACGGCTTAAGTGTAATGCTCACTTTATCTGCATCTTTATTTATTTATTGCTGACTGGGAAGTGCAACACAAAAGCTAATTATTTGATAAAAGCTTTAGGCAGGGTATTAATGAGCCAGACTTCTAAGCAGATTTCTAAACCTCTTTTCTGTCTCTGGCTGCAGATCTGAGCTGGTTGTGTCGGAGTGGGTTGGGAAAGGCAGGGCCCCTTTCACGTGTGACTGTGGGTCACCCTGCATGGCACAGGGGGGCAGGGCATGGGGACAGGCATGCCAAGCCTCCACTGCAGCACCAAAGGGCTGTTATCCCTTTTTTCTCCCCCCTGGAGAAATGCTCGTTATTCCTAGTGCCAGGGCTGGAAAGAAGAGAGTGGGAAGACGATGGGCAGGGAGTTCAGCAGCCAAGCGTGGATGCGATTCCCTGCAAAGAACTGTGGCCCACAGCAGTGCCACGGGGCCTCTCAATGCACAATCTATGAGGCCATATACATATATATCTACATTTAGCAAGGTCATTTGTATTGAGCAGGAAGGAAGAGGACCTGTGGGGAGCTGCAGCACTGAGGAGGTGCAGCATATCATGAGCATCTCAGTGCTGGCAGCCCCTCTGACATGCCCAAAATGCCACCCCCCTTGGATACAAGGAGAAGCCCCCTTGCAGGTCAGAGCCTGCAGTGAGGGCAGGGTGCACATGGAGCGCTGGAGGCTCTTTCCAAGACAGAGAAACCCACTTTGACACCCAACAGACCTCCCCTGCAGCTGAGCCAGCGTGGCATTCCTCTCCCTCCCTCCCCTCTGCCTGCGGCACCGACTGGCTTTATGGGCACCAGTTGGAGCCATTCCCCGGTTACCAGCTGTTCAATCCAGTTGTAAATCCCAGCTTCCAGTTAATTTTTGCCATTCCAGGCAACACCCTTGCTCATATTTGTGGCCACACTCAGCAGAAAAGGTCAGACCAAAAGCATGTGGCTGGAAGCCCCGTGGAGGGGATCCCACCCCTCTTCCCTGGACTCTCTTTGGGTGCTTCTCAGCCCACAGCTGGTGTCAAAGTCCACCAGCAAGCCTCATGTCTAGGTTTTGGGGGGGGAAATCAAGTTAATCCATCTCTTTTTTTCCTGCTGGTTCACCTCTGTGTGTGTGTGCCCTTATAGAAACACACCTCCCACCCACTCAGGCAACAAAGCCACTCCAGTGTTTTTAAAAGCAGCGTGTTAGCTGGAAAATTTTGCAACCACAGTATAATGGAGACTATCTCCGGGCAACCAAGAGATTAGGAAGATAAATGACACCGATAAAGGGCATTTTCGCCCAAAGCAATTTTAAATCAATGCAAATGGGAGATTTTTGTGGGCAGATGTGCAGGTGCTGGTGCTGCCCGTGGGTAGGGCTTGGCCATCAGGATATCAGGGGGGAGCGTTTGGCCCTTGCTCCTGTTCTGCTGAAGGAGTTGGAATGGTTCCCTCCTGGCAACTAGTGAGCCAAAAATGGCTCTTACACTGGAGTATTTATTTTGAATAGTTTGAATTTCCTGTTAACTGGGAAAATTCTGTTTGAATTTAATGTGACTTGAACCAGCGACTATTTCAAATAAGGAGATCAACTGCACCTACAATGAACCACAGGCACTGCTCATGAGCAAAGTGCATCTTCTAGGTGTGGAAATGCTTCTTTTTCCCAGCAGTTAAACCACCATCAACACTAAAATCAATGTGTGTGCACATGCTTTCCCTCCCATCCATGCTTATAAAGTTCCCTACAGAAACACCCACCCAACAGCTTCCATATGCCACCACACCTCTTTTTTTTTTCAGTCAAACTTCAGGGTTTTTTTAGGATGTGACACATGAAAGAGTAGTGCCAATGAAGGGGGTTAGCAACATGAAAAGTCAATTCCAGATCCTGTGAGCACAATGAATTGCTCTTTAAAAAAAAAAAAAATCCAATCAAGAACTTTCCCTTTCTTCTCTTTTTTCTTTTTTTTTTTAACCAAGAACGGTATGTGATGTGTATAGTCTCAAAAGGAGATTTACTAGACACCGCTGTGACTATGGCAAGATGTAATTAGAAGAGGGGAGGAACATTTATCATTTGCCAGAGTGAATTAGGTATTTCGACTTCTCAAAAGAATTGAACACAGAGGGTGAATTTTTTTCCAATTTCTCTCACATCTCCAATATTATTAAGTTCAGCTAGAAAACACTTGAGACAAATTGACTCATCTGAGCCCATCTCTTCATAATTGCTACACATTTTAAATTGGCTTAGTTAAATGAACGCTTCACATGGTGGTTGACAGTCTCTGTTGTCTGGATGTGATATTAAAAATATCAAAATCAACATGAGAGTGAGAGCAGAGCTTGGGGATATTGCTTTTCTGAGCACTAGATATTGCTTTAGCAGGAATGTAGCAAATATGTACAACTTTAAAGGTGGTTTTAGACATAGATTAAGAGATACTGTTCCTCTCCTATTAATAGTAAAGTGTTTTTTTCCCCTTTTCTTTCTACTTAGCAAGAAGTTTTATAAGCTCATGCTCTAAACAACTGGGCCATCAGCCATGGGTTGTGTACAGACACCATCCCTATAACGCTTATTTTCTGTGCAAGGCTCCACAGAGTGCAATGCCTTAACATATAGTGCATTTCCAGTTGTTTTCACGGAATATGCTCCACTCCCAGCATTCAGGAACCTCAAGGTGCCTGATCCTGCACAGTTTTTTATGACTCCAACCAGTGGAGGCTGGGACAGCCAATGCTCGGGGCTCTGGGGCAGAGCTGGAGATGCTGGGTGTCTCCCCAAATCCCAGTAAATTCTCTCTTCCTGCCCATTTCCTCAGTGTTGTTGGTGCACGTGAGATGTTTCACGGGTCTCATCTAAAGGTTACTGAGAGTTTCAGGGAGAAGGGAAGAATTTGGGTCTGTGCTTTGCCAGCGTGATCTCCAACCGCATTTGCAAGACTCGAGAGCTTTGTGAAAACCCAAAGCCAGGCAAAATAACTGCTGATACAGAAACATTTGAGCAGCTCAGGCACGCATTAGATAAGGGATCTTGTTTCTGCTCCCCCTCCCCTTGGCCTGCGTGCTTCCTTTCCACATTGTTTTATCATGAACAGAAAATAACAGCAGAGACAGAAAGGCAGAGCCTGCCAACAGTGTGATTTATGTTGGCTTTGGAGCCAAAACCTTTGATAAAGTGTCTTGGATGACTATGAGCAAGGGCTGCAGCAGAGCTGGGTACCACTCTGCCCTCTCACTGCCCACGGAACTTGCAGGGTAGGAAGAACTGAGGGCAGAAACCCCACGGATGAACTGGTTTTGTACAGAAACCGACCAGAAATTCCGGAACTGTGACATTGGGTTGGGGGTCTCCCAACCTCACAGTCCCTTTTTGCACCCACACCCTGCTCTGCTCAAGCCCCTGAGCCAACCCACCTGTCCCTGCCCTTGGGAAGGACATGATGAACTGCCTGACCCAAAAAAGGGAAAAGCAGATGAAGCACCACCCGCTCAGGTCATGAAGCTGCAGCCTGATGTTGATAATAAATATCACTCAATGTCTTGCTATAAAATCCCCCGAAGATAGAGATGGAGACCATGTATCTCCCTCCGTAGAGGGATGTGTCCCCGCAAGGACGTGTCTACAGAGGGATGGAGGGATGTGTCCCTGCAGTGATGTGTCCACAGAGGGGTGGAGGGATGTATCCCTGTAGTGATGTGTCCACAGAGGGATGGAGGCTCTGCAGCTTCTCAGTCCAGTTTGCTGCAGAGATGCACAAATAACCTTGTTGGCAAAATTTTTTCACAGGACTGGGATAGAAATAAATGGGTTACCAGAGCCCAGTGTGTATTTATTCATTCTTATCCCAGCAGCGAGATTTCTCCCTTATTTAAATAGTGTCTCCAAGGGCCTTACCCTTAACTCATCTAATAAAGCAGCGTGTCAACACCAGTTCTGCATCACAAAATGAAGGGCACTCAGCAATTCCCCCATGGGACAATTAAATAAAGAGAGAGGAAAACAAAGGATCATTTCTGCACGAGGAAAGACCTCTCATTGCACGAGGCACCGTGGGGCTGGGGGGAGAGGGATTCACCCCGTCTGCACGGGGCATGGTGGGCGAGCACTGCCCTGCCCAGCTTCGAGGACAGCAGGGCCAGACAGGGGAATGAAGGGCCTCTAAACCCACTAAACAAAAGCTCAGGGCCAATCCTCCAGGTGGGATGAACAGGGGGCTCTGACAGCAGCACCGGGCTGCCCGGCACTGCTGTGAATCAGTGATGCTTCGAGGCTGAAAGGGGAATTTGCTGGTTTGGAGCCAAAAGCAATAGAGCCAAGCAAGCCACTTCAATTCAGGGTCTGGCTTAGCGACCCTCATCCTTGCACAGCCTGCCCGCAGCCCCACCACCTTTCCCCTTCCCTCCCCCAGACATCTGCAGACAAGATCATTCTGTGGCATCCCTGGGTTAAACATAGGATTTTTTAATTCTGCTTTTTTATGAAAACACTTGAGTGCTTTTTTAGCACATCTCCATCGAGTTGGTTGCCCCAAATAAAAGGACACTTGGAGGGCAGAGCTGTCCTGAAACGTCTTTGCTGTTGGGAAATACGGTGCTCATATCCCCTTTGCAAAAAGGAAGGGAGGGAATGTCTCCTTTAAAGTGCCTCAAAATGAATTTAATTTAGAATGGATTTCACATTCGCATTTGATGAATTAAAACCAATGTGGTTTAACAACTATGTAATGGGGTATATATATGATCTGTTAAACAGGTGTTTGAGGTTTAGCAATTATCTAATAAGAGACTTATACATATTACAGTAGATAAACTTCAATAAATATGTTCTTAATCAACCGGAGAGCACTCAACATACAATTACCATCCCTGCCACATCTTGTTGAAATGAGCAGCTGATTCAGTGCACGACGGGATTTTATGTGCTGCTTAAAAAAACCTCCCATGTCTCCTGTTTGTGCTGCTGGAGAGGGATCTCGATGCTTTCCACCCTACAGCTGGGGCAGCTTCAAGAGCTGGGTAGGAACCTCAGTGGTTGATTATCCCCACGGCATATCTGTGATGGGGATCCACGTGAGCAGCCCTAGCTCCTGCCCTCCTCTCCCCGTCTTGCTAAAAACGCACATTCATTCACCAAGAGAAATGGAAAGGGATTCAGGATGGAGAGTTTCACCCGGACAGAGGGATTTGCATTAGGTGTCAGAAGTGGAGCAATAGGCTTAACGTTCACCACAACACCTTGAGATTTTCCCTGTGGCAAGCTGTGCCAGTGATCCATGCTGTCCTCCTGGCTCACTCTGGCAGGGATGCAGAAACCCAGCCCCATCGTGGCGTTAACACTGTGATGTTTTGGCTAATTTGCCACGTTCCTAGCTAGGGTGTTAAATCTAATTAGCACGTTAGTGCTGGCTTTCCCAGCTGTAAAACAGTGGGAAAATCCCTACAAACATCAGAGGCAAAGGTGTGAGTCGATTCTGTGGCTTCCCCCATCCTTGCACCCCGGAAAGCCGGGTTTCACCCCAGACTGAAGGACAAAGATGACAGTGCCTCATCCTCTCTCTGTCGGGGAAATAAACACCGGCTGTTGTGTTGGGTGGGAAAGTACCCAGAAAGCACCCTTGGGTTCACAGACCTTGTTTTATTTTATGCACCAGACCTCAAGCAGAAGTTCACGGTGGGTTTGAATCAGTGCTAGGAGAGAGCAAAATTCAACCCAAGGGGATTTTTACTTCTAATCACAGATCTTTGCACAAAGAGGCTTTTGAGCAATCTAATGGAGGAACGGCACATGCCCCTGTGTCACTGCCCCAGGCCCTCTCTTTCCCAGTCCCTAATCCCCACAAAAAGCCACAAAACCATCAAGCAATTGGGCAGCCCAGAGTGGCTCCTCTGGGTGTTGGAAACAACAACACAACTGCAAATACGAGCTGACCTCTGAAATTGCATCCACCACTCCGTGTTCCCCTGAGTCCTCCAGCAGGCCCTCCTCACCCCACATTATAACCAGGTAAGCATCCCCTGTGCTGAATTAACACCCTCCCCTCTGTGGAATTGGGGGATTTTCTCTCTGTACCTCTTGCTGCTGAAATCAGGGAGGTTTGGACCGTGCACAGTCTGCGAGACCCCCCCCATCCCCCTGCATCAGGACCCCCGGGACATGGTGCTGCCAGCAACAGGCACACCAAGGCAGGGAATATAGCGATCCCCCTTCCCAGGGAATTCTCCTCCCTCTCCCCTTGACTGCACCAGATGAGCACATTTTTAAATATAGCATTAGTGCTGTCTAATAGCTGGCTCGCTCCGGCTGGGAAATCTGAGTCGCTCTCATTGATTTCACAGCAGTAAATGCACGGACACCAGGCGTGCCCGGGGGACACGCAGCTCCTTGGGCACAGCCTGCCCTGGCTTAATGATTTCTGCCAACACACAGCAGATGTGGAGCCCTCTCTCGCTGTGCACAACCCAACAGAGCTTTGTCTTCTCCTGGTGGTACTTTTTTCCAACATTACCAGGGTGATTTTATCGATGGCTGTTTAATTATTCCCTTTTAATCCCTTCAAGCAGATGAGACATAAAAACAAAGGCCATTAGTGACTCTGGAGTGATGTGCAGGGGCATTAGCCTGGCAGGCAGAGCAATCTCAGCCTGGATCATGCCACCCACCTGCCATCTCCATGCTGGACAACCATGTGGGAAGAGGCGTGCCAGAGGGAGCACTGCTTTAAATAGAGGCAACAAAGTGGGAAAAGGAAGGAGGAATGTGCCGAGGGTGTCCCGGTGCCTGTTTGTATATCCCCTCAGAGCACCCCAGCCACAGGCAAAAAGCAGCTGAGGGCTGAGTGTCCTTGGTGGGTTTTTCTGTTCAGCTCGTATTCACAGCACCCAAACCCCTGCTGTCATGAGGCTGTCACCTCCAGCACCCCTCAGGGATGCCTGCCATGTTCGCACTGAGTTTCAGCTGATGGGCTCAGGTGGAGGGAAAGCAAAAGACATTTGCTGCTTTTTTTAGACCTGAACGGAGAAGTTGTACAATTTCAGCGTATAAATAATTGAAGGACTAATGTGATCTCAAACTGAGCACTTATTAAATGGAAACGTCCCTGTTGACAGATGAATTCCTGTAAATTTTCTTTGGTTGAGCTCAGATGCCCATTTTCTGCTTCGAAGCAGATGAGGTCACCCCGGCTGGACAGCACATGCTGTGCCTGGCAGGGACCTGGGCCTTTGGAAAGGCAAAAAGGATAATAACAATAATAGCTGTAATAAAGGACTGAGGTTTTAAAGGCTGCAGGGTGGCGCATACAGCTCAGTGCACACATTTGCTTTCCCTCTTCTTCAAAGACCCTCCTGCAATGCCCCCAGGCAGCTGAAGATGACCCTGGCCAAGCCCCTGTGCATCGCCCCAGGGACCACAGTACCAGTGATGTGGGAGGGATGGAGGGGAAGGTCAGGACCCCTCACAGACGGGCAGCACAGAGCTGCCCCCGGCGTGCCATCACCTCCCCCCGTGCTGCCGCTGTGTTTACGTTCTGCCTTCCTTCAATTATAATTAATAGCGGCTCATTATCAGGAGGGGACCGTTTATAAGATTCAATTAGAAGCCATTTATTTTAATGCTTTTGAACACAAAATGAGTTTGATCTCAGGAAACATTTCATTAGCATAATCTTCCCATAACAAGATCATCTCCTGAGCTTGACATATTTACAAGCCGGTACCAGGCGGAGGAACCGTGTCCGAGGGGCTGGGGCTCTCAGATGCCAGTACTGGAGATGGTGAACAGGGCACAGCCTGCCACCCTTCAGCATCTCCCACTCTTCTGGGAAAAGCATCCTCAGCCAAGGGCTTGGCTGTTTTGTGAGAGTTCGGCCCTCACCTCGCACCCTCTCCCCACCACAGGCACCAACATGTGGCTCCTGGGGCTGGCTCACCCTGGCAGGCACCAGCGTGGTCCAATGTGCTGGAGCCACAAACCCAGCACTGAGTCACCAACAACCCTTTGCCCTTGACCAAACACAACCTGGGAGCTGTTGGCAACACTCCCTTTCTCCCCCCCAGCTGGAACCCAGCCTGCTCCAGCTCCAGCAAACAGCTCCCAGCAAAGCTGTGCCATGGCACAGAGAGGGAGTGAGATCATTTTATTTGACTGTTCAGCTTAGGAAATTTAGTCATGAAGCAGGAATGAAAACTTGTGTCTACTCCAAGTCGAAATACTCAATACAGCATGGCCATTTTTTTTCCCTGGGGATAATCATCTCTGATTTGTTGCCCATATGGAAGATGTATTGGTTTTCCATACACCGGATGAGTTATACATTTCATAAGCTAAGCCGTCCATATATTAAAAGTAATATGATATCATTCACTTACAATTAAGCTGCATACTGCACTGCCATGTATTTTGGGTATAAAACTATGCCATGAACATATTTTTAAATGCTTTGTCTTTATCAGAGTCCTGTCTGGAGCTATTGCCTTCCGGAGAATGATGCTCACAGTGTTCTGCCACATCCACTGCAAACCAGACAAATAACACACCCCAACCCTCCTGCAGGCACCGAGCCCGGCAGCGCCCATCCCTGGCAGGGGCTGCTTTTGGCTCCAGAACACATGGGTACAGGACTACAGAGTGCAGCAAAACTGTGCTTTGTTTGTTGATTGGAGAAGGATCCCCCTTAGCGCAGGGTCCCCACAAACCCTTCTCCAGGCTAGGCTGACCCTGGGCTCAGTCACACTTTCCCAGGCCTGGTGCTACCTCCCTGTTTAACCCAGGGACAGGCGAGTTGCAAACAGGCAGGGGCTCAGGTCTCACATCATTGCAAATGGACAAAGGATAAAAAAGACTATAATTATTATTAGAACATTGGCACTAGGGAGCGGCTGTAGGCAGTGCCCACACTGCTGGCCCCTCTGCTGCCCGGCTCAGGCACAGGGCACGAAGCCAAACGCTCCCTTCCCTGCTCGACATTTTGTAGGATCATGTTTTAAAGCCACCTAAAACACAGGGAAATAAATTCTCCTCCAAGGAAATCTCCGGTGTCACAGCTCCAGATTATCTGCTAGTGCAGGAGGCAGTGCTCAAATATTTTAAATGTATGGGCCATACGTTCTGGGAAATATAACATACACAGCGAAAAAAAACATTGCTTCCCATATGGGCTTGGAGAAGCTGCGGATTACAACGCATGGAGCCAGATGGCCGGTAACTCAATGCAGCTGAACAAAAATCTCTGGGCCAAATTCATCCCCACCACAACCACCCTGGGCCCAAAAGGCTTACGACATCATTTCGCTTGGCTCCTCGCGTTTGACTCCTGCAATGTGTGAGTTATCTGCTCATGGAAGTCAGTTTGTGACAGAGAGCTGGAGCCTTGTATCTGCAGTTGTTCTTCCCACTCCTGTGGGGGTCTGTCCCTCCTCCCCGAGGTGTGGGAACAGATGGAGCCCTCCCAGTTCTCTCACTCCGGGGTTGAGAATGGGGCACTTTGGGGAAAATTATACAATGGGTTCAGAAAAACGTCACAGCACCAACGTGTTTCAAACCCACTCTATTGGCTCTCGCTTCTTGGAGTGTTGGGTGTCTTTGATTTGGGGCTGACCATGCCATGCACCCACCTCCTCGGCATTGCACCTCCAGCTGTGTGCTGCTGGACACCCTCACCTGCACTCTGTTGCTTTTCTCTGATGTTTTGGTCAGGAGAAATAAACAGAAAGCTCTGGTTTTGTGCTTAACATGCTGCAGAGCTCGTATGGTGAAAAATCCCTGAGCAGCCCCTGCAAACCCTCTCAACACCAACATCAAACCAAGCAGCACCTACCCACTAAAGGCAGAGAGCTGCAGTGGGACCTGGGCAGCGCTGGCATGTCCAGGTCACCAAAATTGCTCCCTGAAAGTCCCAGGGGTGCCCAAACCCCAGAGGAACAGAGAGGCTCCTACAGCCATGAGAGCAACAGGCATCTTCCGCAGACAACACCCACAGTGGAATTAAGCAGCTGATTACACGTAGGGATTGGAAATCAAGATCTTTCGTAAAAGGTGATTAAAATGCCCAATGCTACCACACAAGATGTGTTTCCAGCTGTCACACTGTTTAATAACCAGCTCAGGAAGGAGAGAAGGCTAGAGCTTCCCAGCCCCCAGGTGATGCCAACACTCCCAGGACAGGCTAAGCCTCCCGCTGCCTTCACGTCACCGGATTTTCCCTGGGAAGCCGGAGCGCCCAGCGTGCCGCATCCTGCCTAGTGGTTTGCCGTGACTCACCCACGAGCCTCCCCATGGAGGCACCAGTCCTGCTCATCTCCCTCCACTCTCCCTGCCTTACTGTCCTTATGAATCATTAGTCTGCAATAAGGACACCAGATGCATGTAAAGATGAGTCATTTGAAGGAGGTGAAAGGAAAACCAGACCAGCCACATATTGAAACTCCCTGTAACAATAAAAGGACTGTGTACGTAAATCAGTTTATTTTGACTACAGCAATAATGCTTTGCTGAGAACATGTTGACTCCCAGAGAAAACACCAAGACAGAACATGATCCTGTTCCCCAGCCAAGGGCAGTGCCCCAAAGGCCATCAGACCTGGTGCCTTTGCTTTACGTGGGGCTGAGGTGGGGTGCTGGGGGACACAGACCCCATGCGGCCTCAGAGCAGACACCCTGGCACACCACGGTGCTGCTGGGATGACTCTGCTCTTTGGAAATGGATACAGAGCAGCTCCGTGTGCATTAGGCACAGCTTAACGCAACCCAGTCACTCACGCAATCATTCAGTCAGAGAATCCTGTAATGGTTTGGGTTCTAAGGGCTCTTAAAGATCATCCAGTTCCAACTTCCTTGCCGTGGGCAGGGACACCTTCCCTTAGACCAGGTTGGTCCAAGCCCCATCCAACCTGGCCTTCAACACTTCCAGGGATGGGGCAACCACAGCTTCTCGGGGAAATGTGTTCCTTCATTAATGCCTTTGGTTAATGAAGTTGAATTTAAACACAGCTCAGCGATGGAACAACTCCCTTGATGCAGCACTGGGGCGCTCAGGTCTCATCCCTGAGGTGCACAGGAGCCCAGCTGCTGCTGCAGAAGCAGGTCCCTGTGCTTGGGGACCCCAACAAAAATCCAGCCAAAAAGAAACAGCCCATCAGCCCTGCAGAGAGCTGCTGCTCCAGCCATGCTTGCCCACCAAAGGGAAGGCAGGAGCTGTGATCGTGGGATTAAAGTCAATTTACTTTGTGACATGGATTTAGATTATTGCCCGGGTACAATGTGATTAGAGGGGCTCAATGTCACCCCAGTGGGGAGCAAGGGAAGGGAAAGGGAGATGCTGCAAAAGAATCTGGCCACACGTTTAATGAAGAAAAAGCAGAGCTCCCCTCCTTATGTTGGCTCTATGATGAGGCCAAGGGATTTTATGGAATTTCTTTTTGAGTCTCATGCACATCTGCATCCTGGGACAGCCCTTCAATCCTGGAGAAGGGAGGAGGGGATGAGCCCCTCAGCACCCTGCGCCCGGCTCCAGCTGTGCCTGTACAGGGCCGTGAGGATCCCAGCCAGAGAAGGGAGTCCTGGCCGTGCCAGGCAGCACCGCGGTTCTGCCGGCTCATCCCAAATTGCTCACATTCCTCCCCTAATCTCCAGGCTGCCCACGATGCTTCTCTGGCGCCTCCAAGGAACCAAGGGCTCTTTCTCCCTTGCCCTCCCCAGCACTGCTGAAGGAGCTTTTGCAGCAGTCCCAAGGAAAGCAGAGGATTGGATGGGGATGGATTTGGGGCTCCAAAGTGATGTGGACAAACACATCCTTGCTAAAAAGTAATATTCTTCCTCCAGCTAACAAAATCACTAAATGGGAGTGATCTGCCCCTCCCAGACCCTACAGCAGAGCAGGCATGTGGGGCGCGGCTGTTTGCACACTCAGCAAGGCAGTAAATACCCAAGTGCAGCCCTCCAGCCCTTGCCTGCCTCCTGCAAGGAAAATGCCGGGAATAGAGCCATTGTCAGCCAGCAGGATGCCAGGATTTGTGTGGACAGAGTCTCTTACGAGGTAAGACAGAAAGGAAGACGACTTTGAGCTGCAGAGAGAGGTACAGAGAACTATGCAATCCCTCTGGCTTGACTTCACCAAGGTCTATGTTTAACCAAGCCAGCTCCCTCTCTGCCAAATGCAAACATGATCCTTGGAGGAATAAGAGAGCGAAGAATTTGGATGAAGAAGCTTAAAAAAAAAAAAAAAAAAGGAAGACATCCAACAAATACTTAAGGATACAACTGAAGAGATTTTCAAAAATTCAGAAGCATCAGAGGTTGCTCTTAAGGGAAAGCCAGTCTGAACATTCCCAGAAACTGCCAGTCCAGCACAGTTCTGATCCTCCTTGGGATGCCCCTGCCTGCCCTGGAAGCCTCCCATACCCTGTAAGGTGGCTTTATTTCTGAGTATGCCCAGTAGTTACCTACTGAAAGAAACCACAGAAACCACCTCAGGACACATGCAGCAGCTTTTTAAAAAAAACATCAATTCATCTTGGAGAAATCCCGAGGTCCTCCACTGCTCTGCCCTGCCCTGCAGGCTGAGCAAACCTCCGTGAAACTCCATGCGCTGCCTGCGGGGCAGATCACAGTGCAGCCTCCTGGGGAGTGCAAGCCCCTGGGGATTGTGGATAAACCAGACTTAATTACCTCTCTATCTTCATTTCTTAATTTTCTCTCCCTCCGGTCCTCTGTTTCTAGACCACAGCCACTGCTCATCCCCGTGGCAGCGGGATGCGGCGGTGTCCTCCCCTCTGGCCCCATGGGTAGGATGCTCTGTCTGCTGAGCACACGAGGGGCTTTGAAACATCAACATCCACCACCAAGGCTCATCCCCTGTCCACCCTGCTCCCGCTGCTGACAGAGACAGATGGCCATGGGCCTGCAAGGTCTGAGCAAGCAGGAGAGGGCGAGGGGAAGGGAGTCTGCCCTTGCTTTTATTCATTCGGCAGCAGGGTCACGCCAGGGATTTCGTGCATTAACTCTGCACCGGTCCTGACTCTGCTGCCCCAGTGCCATCCCGGGTCCCCCCACCCCACAGCATCCTCCTGCTCCATGTGCACCCACTGAACAGACATTAAAGACTGTTGAACACGTTCATTTAAGTAAATTATGTTGTTGTAAGATTGATTTAGCTGTGTGGTCCTCTGAGTGCTACATTAACATCCTATTAGAGGATGGAGAAATCCTCTCTCCAACTGGGATGGAGGAGCTGCGGAGCATCCCAGTAGTATCATTCCTGTTCCCCTTGGCAGGGCCAACAACAGCACTCAGGAAGATGGGAAGGGAAGTTTTTTTTCAAGACAGCTCTGTCCAGGTCTCTGGGTTTTCCAGATGGTTTGGCCGTCTGGGGATGCCTCTTGATGCCTTTCACAGAATGAGCCCTCCCTGAAATATGGGAAGTGGGAATCAACTCTAGAGTCCAAAAAACAGTTGCAGGAGACTGAAAATACAGATGTGTCAAGCAATCAAAGGGTGGCTTTTCCCCTTCACCACTGTGGTTGTGGGATTCTTTTTATAGCCAGAATACTGATGTAAAACAAGCCTTTCCTAAAATGTCTAAAGTTCAAAGCCTCTTTCTGCAGCGGAAATCACTATTTCAATATGGGGTAGACCTGAGTCCACAGGAAATGGGAGGCTGGAGGAAAACCAGGGAATTCCTAGGGAGAGCATCCCTGGATGAGCCATGGCCTCCAAAGGGATGTGTCATACTGCATTTGGACTAGATGACTGTTGTAGGTCCCGTCCAACTGAACTGTCCTGTCCTATCCTATCCCTGTTGGTGACCATGTCTGAAGTAACAGGAGCCTCTCCAGATGCCTATTCTGTGGCTGGGACATCACAGTACAGTCTCACTCCAACCACAACACCTCCAGCAGCTCCCTCCAAATGACTGAGGAACCACCCAAGCCACTGCCCTGTTTTATCTGTCACCCCTAGAGCCATGAGTCCTCACAGGGACCTTATTTTGCACCCACAGCTCTTGGAAAACCTCCATTTCCACTAGTTGTTTCCAGGGAGAGTCTCTGCTGCTCAGGCACAAGCCCAGCACAGAGGAGAAGGCACTCACTGCCTGCTTTAAGCAAGAAAAAAATCCATACATGGTAGGAAAGTTTGTAAAAGGCAGAATCATTTCGATCTCAGATAGAGCCAGCATGTGATGGAAAGAATTTCCCAATTGGCAGGGCAGGAGAATCAATTTGAGGTGTTTACACAATGCAAAGCTCCCAGTGTATAATTATCATTTTATAGTCAATCAATTGTAATTCTGATCCAGGAGCGCAGCACGGGAAAATTAGCATTCAGGAGCACCTTTGATAAATTAGCGAGGATTACGGAGTCTGTGTTTGCAGAGATTTTGGTCTGGCACTAGGGGAGGATTTAAAAATGGCAAAGTTTTTGCCTCTGCGGCTCAATACACATGGGACTGAGGAATTTAAAGCTGTTTAGTTCTGGAAGAGAAGTAGGATTAAAGCTATGGAGAGGGCAGGGATCTATTCTGTATTTGATTAGGAGTTTTATGGTGCAAAGAAGCTTTAGGGAATCCTTCAACTCTCTGTGCATGGGATTATACACATCACTGTATTAATTATTAGTATTAGAATAACACCTCGAAACCCCAGCAGCGTGCAGAGCCCTCCTGTTCCAGGCACTGAATATTTTGGGCATGATCCAGACCCTCCTGAAGTGACCCAGGGATCCGAGCCCACCGCTCACTGAGGTTTGCACACTGTCCCTGGAAGGGATGGCTGCACCCAGTGAAGGTGCTCAGGAGCTTCCAGGGATCCCTCACTGCTGCTGCGGAGAATCAGGGAGACCCCAAACCAGGCACAAGAAGCTGAGGAACAGCTGGGTAAGGAGGAAATTACCCCGAATCATCCCAGCACAGCCACAGATCTTCCCCAAGGGAAATCCCAGGCAGGGGTTGAAGAGTGTTTCCAAAAAAAAAACATCTTGCCTACAGACCTGATGTCTTCCTTTGCCCAGATTCCTGCCATAGGTCCATGTCCTTGTCCTCTGAGAGCCAATGCAGCATCTCTCCCTGCTAAGGTACCATTTTACAGGGCACTCTTGTGACTGTGGGGAACAGTGCTGAGCCCAGAAGTGTTGGAGTGCCCAGGGCATGTTTCCCACATAGGGTTTGTTTTATCCCAGGTACCCAGACCCCCCAAAAAGGTGAAACTCAGCTCCTTGCAGCAATCCCACAACCTGCCCTGAGTCCTTTTGGCAACCCTCAATCACAGCTGGGCTTATTTTGAACATGGTGCTGAGCAGAAATGCAGCCTTTTCTTTGCAAAAAGCCAAAACATCCTCAGCAGGGATGAAAAAGCCAAACTCTCAAAAGCTTTGGTGGGCCTGGAATCAGTTAGTTCCTTGGTGTCAGGGAAGGCAAGATGGACTCAGTACAAGCTCACGGGATGCTAGCATTGCCTGCCTGTCTCACCAGCTCTTGGGGCTGAAAGCACTCCCAGAAAACAGCAGAAAATCAATCCAGGAAAAAGAGATTTTTTTTTCTGCCAGGGGAATGACTTGCTCGGCTCACAGACTGCACGTGAGAAAACAGCTTCCAAAAGCTGATGAACTGAGAAGCTGAGGGGCGGGGTGGCTCCTGGTGGAAGTGAGGCTGGAAGGAGATGCTCAGGGATCGGCAATATCCTGCACACTCATTTGTCATCCACCTGCCCCTCCAAGCCTTTTCTTTGGGAAAAGGAGGAATTTGGAAAGCCCTGGTCCCAGAGGAGCTGGGCAGCCACACCAGGCTTTCCTTCCCTGGCTTGTCCCATCACGCTCCTTTCCTAAAAGGCCTTTTAACAGCACAATTAATTGACAGAAAAGGATGGGGGGAGGAGGGGAAGAAGCAGCAAAAGGGCCCCAAGCAGCAGCTGGGTGCAAGGAGTGTGTGACCAACAGTCCCTCATCAGCTCCATCCTTGGGGAAGCCACCGGGCTCTGGATGCAGGGAAGGGAAGCTGCTCTGTATGCACAGCCCACCCCTCATCCGCGCCGGCTTTATCATGGTAATACCGGGAGCCCAGTCTGGTGGCAATAATCTCCTCATTCTCTGCCATTTCCTCGCGGGGGTAAAGATCATGGAGCATTAACACAACGGATGTGCACTTTGAACCAGAAGCTGTTCCCTGGGCTATAAATCAGCGCCTGCCACTGCAGTACAATGGCCCTGAAATTAATTACCCTGTCGCTTTGCCAAAGGGAAAGCGCCTTGTGCCGCTGCGGATGCAGGCACCGGCAGGCACACAGACCCCGGGGACAGCCCTGGGGACGTGCGGTGGGGTGGTTGGAGCCGTCACTGGTGCCTTTTTGCCAGCCAAGGGCAAACCCTCACTGCCAGCCCTAGGGGTTTTTTGGATACACATCTCCCTTGAAACCTCTTCTGTCATTTGGCTGTGCCTGGGACGGTCTGCCCTGCTCCCTCCTCATCCCCACGATGCTGCCAGAGCTCGAGGAGAGCAGTAAAAATACCGAATTAGGCCGTGGAGCCCAGTCATTCATCTTGGGGTAAATCCCCACGGTTTTGGTCCCTGTGCTGATCCAACCAGCTCTCCCACGGACCAGAGAAATCTGCTTCCCACAGGCTTCAAGATGGGCTGCAGTATACAGGCTGGGTTTATGGGGAGAGCAGACATAAAGAACAAGCTGAGAGCCAAAGAGGGCAGGGAAGGAATGTGGTTTTTTCCATCAAATCCTGCAAAACACAAGACATTTCTAACCATTCTCAAATTAAAGAGTCATCCACTCTTTTTATGCCTTTCTCATTGTTTCTCAGAGGCAGAAAGGAAGGGAACAGGGAAGACACACCAGGTCTGGAATCTGGATGATCTTTTCTGGGTGGCTCTCAGTTCCCAACGACAGGTCCCTGCTGGAGATTGTTGCCCAGTGGGGTCTGTTGCCCCAGTTTGTCCCTCCACATTCACCAGAAAGTCTCCCACCATCAAAGGATGCTGTTGCATCCCCACAAATACGTACTTTTCCCTCTAGCCTTTCTGGCTGAAGCTCTCAGACAGCAGATACCCCTCAGGTGACACGCAGACCTTCCTGAACAGCCGTCACTTGCCAAATTTCATGCTCAGGAAGACAAGGAGCTGCAGCGGGTGTGCTGGCACTGCCAGGCAGGAGCATTGCCCAGTGGGAATCCATGGCAGGACTGTGCAGAGCGGGGTTACCCTTAGGCTGCTCTGGGGAATGCTCTTCCCTCCACACCTCCTCCTGTCCTACGAGATGCTATTTATGAGAAACACAAACCCGCCTTCCCTTCCCTGCAGCCAAAAAGGGTCACATCAAGCGAGCGGTGAGATTTCCAGCTCGAACAGACTGTTCGGGGGTTGTTTGCAGTAAATTTTTTTTTTTTTTTTAACATCTCGAGAACCGGCGCAGCGGAGCCCTCACACAACACTACAACACTTAGTCCTTGTCTCACATGAAACACAAGAAAGAAAAATGCAGTTGGTGCCCGGTCCATTCAGAGCATCCCCTGCCTGACTTCCAGATCCTCCTCCTACCCTCTGACAACTCTCACCTCGGCCCTTCCTGTCTCACCCTCGGTGCCAGGGCTGGCAGTGCCATCCATCCATCTGCACATCCCAGTGGGATGACTGCTCGTCCGAGACACGCCGACAGCAGCCGCGATGAGAAGCTGAAAGCGTCGCTGCCTTTGGGAGCCGGCACAGCAAAATTTATGGGAAAATGAGACCTGAAAACATTGGTGCTAATGGAAGGGAGAGGTTGTACAGCGCAAATAAAAATACGATCTGAGCGATGCAGAGTAAAATGGCAGCATCCATCAGTTCTGAGATGTTTGCTTGCAAAGCAGAGGCTCTGGCTATTAGTTTCATAATGATTACAAAAAGGAAAGGGGAAATTGCTGCACTTTTTCAGCCTGGCTTCCCTCCCGCCTGGGCAACCCATCCCTCTCTGTACTAAAAGGAGCAAAAGGACAAAGATGAACCAAGCAACCAAAACACGGACCGCAAAGCAAGTCCATTTATTTAAGAGATATTTACATTTTAGGAAAGAAAACTAAATGCATCCCAAATGAACAGAAGTTTTGGCTGTTGGTCCTCTCTCCATCCTCAGTGTAGCCCAGCACCAACAGCTCAGTAAATAATACCCTGCACCCCTTTGCACCTGGGTGAAACCTACTTAGGCAAGGCCTCTTGGAAACCTCCAGCTAGGCTCTGTTGCTCCATGACACAGTGCTTGCCAAAAAAAAGAACAAACAAAAAAAGTTTTCCTTGAAAATTAGGATAGGAAAGATGGAAATGCCAGCAAATTCACCACGGCAAAACCTTTTGGGATGTGCCAACACCAGCTCTTCCATTAAGGTGCTGTATCCAGAGGGTATTGTACTTGGACGTTAAGGAGCAGTGGCCAAAGCATAGCCTTGGACTCCTCTCCCCTTGACCTGGACTGGGACAGCAACAAGAGGAAACCCCACTATTGCCCATCACCAACTGGGCACTCTCCTGGATCTATTTGCTCTTGGCCAGGGCCATATTCAACATCCAGGAGGTGCCTGGAGAGACCACTTTTTAATTGCTTATTGTTCTTCAATTAAGAGCCACAATGCCCAGCTGAGAGAGGACCCAGCACTGTAACTGCACCCGCCCTGCCATGTATACACCACGGGCATGAAACATGGGCATAAGCTGTCTGTAACAGGAAAATGTTCCTCATCTCACAGGGGTTGCGGGCTCTGAACCCAGAACTATAAGGCAACCATCAAAGTACATTTTCGGAGCAATTCCCCCTGAAAAACCTCTTTTCCCAGCATTTGCTATTGCAGCATTAATTCTTTCTATTCTGCTGCTCTATAAATGGGACAGAGCCCAAAGCGTTTCATACGTGGACTCTTGCAGGGGAATCTCTAATAGCTGTTTATAGCTGATATGATGGAGCAAAATTAAGCCCCCATGCTCAGCAAGACAAGGAACATCTCTCCGCTATGTTGCCATTTTTAGCTACCTGAAGTTACTTGAGTGCTCAGAGGCAGAGCCCAGGGAAGGACCCGCTCGTCATGCATGAATTATCTGATATTGATGGAGAAGAGAGACACAAAGCCCTACCTACCTGTGGGGATGCCGTGAGTAATGGCAGAGCACCTTCTAGGAAGAGAACTTTAATTAAAATTAAACCCTGTTTTCTGCTCACTCGTGGTCACACATCTGTTGGCGACCTGAGCTGATGCGACCACTTTACAAATCACTTTTTTCCCCTCTGAGTGTAAAGTAGAACCAAAAAGAAATATCCTTGCTCACTGCTGAGATGGACTTGATGATCCTCACAGGTCCCTTCCGCCTCGAAATATCCCACAATTCTATGACAGTTCATGCTTCTGGAGCCAACTTGGGGGTCTAGAGGAGCTATTGCTGCCCAAAGCCCTGTCTCCCTCCCAGCTGGCACATTCAGGCTTTGCTGCCCTGTGGACACCCCATTCTGCACCTCGGCACTGATGCGCCTCGAAACGACTCCCTGACGAGCAGAGCAGGAAAAGTACATTTTTAATTAAGTGATTTTGGCTGAAGTTTTTATAACCGAAAGACCACAGAACAAGAACAAAAGCTTCCTTTCAGGCAAAGTAAACGTTTGATGAGGTATTTAATCAAAACCAGCACAACTTCGAGGGAAGGGAAAAGGAATTGTGCCGAGATGGTGTGTTGCTGCAGTTTGAAGGACACTACAACAGCTCAGGCCACCCAGGACAAGGCTCAGCTGTCCTGTGACTCCCACCCCACTGCTCTGATTTTACAAGGACAAATGACCACACCCTGGGCTCTACTCAGTCATCCACAGGGGACCAGGGCTGATCCCTTTCAGGGGACCCAGAGCTGGTCCCAGGGAGGGCCCTGCTCTGCAGGGCTGCTGAGCCCCACCAAGCCCCTTGCCTCCCAAACCAAGGTTGCTGCTTCCAAGCCTCAGCTCAACAGATGAAAATGGGGAGCTGACTCTGTGCTTACAGGGACCTCACAGCTCTTCATCCACTGGAGAGGATGCTCCGTGCCCCCTTATCCTCTTCAGCAAGTGACCCATGCAAGCATCACCTCATCCTGCTCTAGAGAGCTGCCTTCCCAAAACCCTCTATCAAAGACCTGCCTTGAATATATATATTACCTTTTCTTTTTCTTCCAATAATAAAACATTTAGTTCTAGGTCACTAAGCAGAGGAGATGGAAGAGGAGAGGGAGAGCTGCTCTGATCTCTTTTGCAGCTTTTTATAGAGAAATGTTCTGCTTAACTGCCTTTCCGGAAAAAAAAAACCCAAACCTGTCCACGGTATAAATGGGGACTGGCCCTCAGCCAAGGCTGCCCAGCTTCAGCCTGCTGGTGTTATCAGCTCTGGGGGCTCACTGGTAACCAAAGGTAAGTAGTAATTTAAAGGAGTGGTGTAAAAACCCATTTTCCCTGGCTGGAAGAGCCAGATATTCACAGGAGAGCTGAACGGCAATAACCAGCCCCAAAAACATTCATCTGCAGCAGACCCTGAGGGAGGGGATGGGGAGGAAGGGGAACAAGCCATCTCCAGCTGGAGGGACCAGGATCATCTGCACCGAAAGCACCATGGAGGCACAAGACCCAGCTCTGCCCCTGCCCTTTCCCAGTGTCCCAGCCCCATCCAGCAAAACATCACAGCTTACCAGTGACACGACGTTCCCCCTTCCCACACGAGTTCTCAATCACTTATTAATCATTCCCCACCAGTCATGCTCTTCATCCCCTCATTGGTTTTTATTCCCCTTGCCTAAATTTCCTCTGATTTGTTGTTGTGAAGGAATAGCTCACGGGTGGTTTCCCCATCACTGTGAGCTGCAGAATGTCGTGGGAGACTGGGCAGGGGGTGAGACACCAATAAAGCAGATGCAGGAGATAACAGTGGAGGGATTTGGGTGATGTGAAGTGCTGGACATAGCAGCAGTCAGACCTGGAAACCCACCAGGGACCACGATATGGCCATGGCCACCTACAACACGCTGGTGAGACCATGAGGAGTGACCTGACTCCTCCTTAAGCACCAGGCTGTGAGGGGTCTGGATTCAGCCTTTCGCTAACACTTGTGTGCAGGCAAACGCTGCAAGAAATCACGGAATAATTAAGATTGCAAAAGACCTCTGAGATCATTTAAGACCACCACTAAACCCTGTCCCTAAGCACACATCTACATATTTTTTGAACAATTCCAGGGACGGTCAACTTGCTTCGCCCTAAATCACAGTGTTATTGTTGGGAATAACACTGGAGAAATAAAGGGAAGGGGAGTACAAGGATAGCATTGGTATTTGGGTGGATTAAGCAGAGTATGAATTTAAACTACTGGAAGTTCATACGGTCCTACAGCAATATGCTATAAAGCTTTATGCACTTTGATTTAGATAAAAAGCAGTTTGCTTATTTTTTATTCTGCACTATGAACCAATAAGAGAGCAAACCCCAAGTCATTACTGAAAAGCCGGCGCTCACGTAAGCCTTACAGAAAATGTCTGTCTCGTGGCTTGATAGCCATAACAAAAATGATTAATAATCTGCTTGCAGACACTTATAATTGCGATAGCTTCCTCTTGTGAATTTAAATAGCTTTCTTGAATTACTGCCTTTGACATAATCAATAAAGCTGAGTTATTGCTTTATCAGGCAGTTCTGTATGGCAGGGGAGAAACAGAAACCAGGGGAGGCAAAATCCCTCTAAAAATTCAAAGCCGGGGGCTTGTCCCCAGCAGGGCTGGGCCACCGCGGCCCCAGAGCCCCTCCAGGCTTATTTATATCCTTTTAAAGGGACTTGACAGCGAGCTAGAGACAGAGTGGGAACCCATCGCAGCCCAGCAGCAAATATTTAATGACTACTTGTAAACCCAACAATATGTTTAACTTTTCTCGTTCCCTATAAAAGGGCTCTTATTTAGCCTAAGCGGACTCTGAAGTTAAATATAGGGTCTTGTGATGTGCCAGGGTTTCAGGGGGACACAAGGAATGTTTCTAGACCAGGATTTCCATCCTCTCAATGTGGAAAATGGTGTGAGTCTGTCCCAGGGTAAACCATGCCAGCAGCGCAGGGATGTGACTCTTCGCCGTCCCCAAATGAGACTTTTCACCACAAGCAGAAGTAAGGAGAAATAGTGTATCTTCAAGTTTCAGATTAAATTCAGAAATTTATAGATATTTTTTCCCCTCCTCTGAAGAAAATAATAATATTTCTGTCTAATAGGCAGAAAAAAGCAAGAACTCATTTCGAGCTTTCAGGAAAGTGCACTGATTTGGCAAAACCCTGTTTTAATTTAATACCCTTCCACACAAACTTCAAAGGCTAAAGAAAAACACTCCAAAGCCATCAATTAAATAACTTTAAGGCCAGAGGAGAAGAAGTCCCAAAGAGATGCTGTGCCATGCACCGTCCCTCTCCAGTGACCAATGTGACCAGCACAGCACCTGTTTCTCTGCCTGTCTGTAACAATGGGTCTGGATGGGCTTGAGCAGCACCAGAGTTCCTCGGCAGTCCAGAAATGCTCTGGGGACAGATCCTGCTTTCTGGCCTCATCCCACTCTGGTGGGAAGCAGCCTAAAAGTGAGATTGGCTAAAAATAACCTCCTTAAGGTCAGCAACATCTCAAGGAACAAGTGGTCTCACAGAAGAGAGATTTCCGTTTTTGAGGCCAAACTAAATGTTGACTTTTTATTAGATTGGGTGTTTTTTTAAAGCTACTTATCTCATTCCCTGACTGGGGATGGAAACAACCATCCTGGTGAGAGCCCAGTTTTACATTTGGCTCCCCATCACAGACAGATAATGTATTGACAAGATTTTCTGGTCAGATAAAGGGATTTTTCTTGTTTCCAAATTCATGCCTTTGATAGATTCTTTGAAGTGCAAAATATTTCCTTTTAATAAATGCTGCACCATATTAGTATGAAACTGTTTCTTTTCCATGAGAAGCCTCTGCTAGATCTGCCCAGTGAGCAAAAACACCCCCAAAATTAGGAAAAAAAATTCCCCTGAGGTTAACAAGGACTTCCCATAACTCACTCTGAGTCTCTGCCCTAATGGAGATGGATGAGTCACAGGTGGGGCCACTCTGAGAAAATCACATTTTTCATTTTGATAGCACCTTTTAACAGGAGCTCTCAAAGTGCTTGAAAAACCTTTAGTGCTGCTTCCCAGGAGTGGGGCAGGGATGGAAATTCCCCTTGAGGGATAGGATCAAGGCAGGCTTTTTCCCCCCCCCGCGCCCCACTCAGTGTAGCCCAAACCCAGCCTGATGCCAGTACAGCCTCATGGGTGCAGGACAGGAGCTCATGCCGTGCTCTAACATCAGCATCCTGGACCAGTGGTGCCCTGCACATGGATAAAGACATCCCCAAGCTTTCCTGGAAACAAACAAAAAAACCCCCAACTAAACCTCACTACCATTTTGCTCCATCTGTGCTCTCAGCACCGTGGGGGAGCCAGCACAACAAATATTTCCCACAGGATCTTTTTTTTTTAAATAAAGATAAATGAGCAAAATCTTGTTAAATTGAAGACTAGAGACAAGTATAAAGTGGGATTTTCCTGTCTGGGAAGAAAGCGTTCCTTTTTCTTTACTAACAAAACTGTGCAGCATCTTTTCTTGTCACCTTAATTCCCCAGCTGATTCCACCTCACGCTGGGAAAAGCCTTGCACAGCAGGAGAGCACCCACCGTGCTCCCTGTCACATCTCCTCTGGGGGGGAAAAAAGGGGATTAACACACGTAATCAAATCCCAGTTTTAGTGGAAGCCTTTCTTTAATTTAATCAGCATCACGGATATTACACCAGCGACGCGTTAAGCTAATGTACAGGAACGCCTTTGCTAAAGAATTAAGATGATTGAAAACCAGAGGTGATGCTGGGGCGGTGGGATGGCTTGTGGAGAGGCTCAAAAGCTGCCTGTGGGTTTGCCCAGCCCCCAGCAGTGAGTCCCACAGTGCCCATGGAGCAGCACACAGATGGGAGATAAAGCTCAATTTAGGAGCATCATTTTGGGGAGAAGCTTGTTAATTCTCTTAGATGAGGGTTAAGCAGTAACACAAAGCTGGGGCATGAAAGAGTCACCAAATAGCAACTCACATGAGGTTTGGGTTCCATCAGAGGTGGATATCATAGAGTAATAGAATGGTTTGGGTTGGAAGGGACCTTTAAGTTCACCTCGTTCCAGCCCCCTGCGATGGTCAGGGATAACTTCCACTATATCTCAGTGGAAACTATTGCTCCAAGCCCTATCCAACCTGCCCTTAAACACTCCAGGGATGGGAAACTGCTGCCAGTGCATCACCACCCTCTGAATAAGGAATTTCCTCCTAACATCTGATATAAATCTTCCATCTTTTAGTTCAAAACCATTCCACATTATCCACTCATGTAAAAAGTCATTCTCCCCTTTTTATAAGCCCCTTTTAAGTACTGAGAGGAGATGACCAGACCTCAGAGCTGCCAAAGGAACCACGCCAAACACAACCTTGCTTTGGTGAACATGATTGCCCGTGCCTCAGAGCAGCACCTGCATTCCCAACTCAGCCTCAGAAAATCCCAGGACATAAAGAAAAATAAAGAGCCTCTCGCAGCAGCACCGGCTGCCGAGGAGGCTCTGCGGGAACAGCAAGTGCTGGCAAGCAGAAGGCAATGTTCCCGTGCTAATGCCGCAGCAATGACATCTTCTTCAAGGGCAAAAATGAAGATAAAGTTCCCGGCCCCAGCCAAAATGATTGATGATGGCAAAGGAAGGCACAGATTCTGGGGAGAGGGAGAAAAGCAACCTGAAAATACCTGGGAGTGGGAGATGCTCACTCAGAACTGCAGTGCAGAGCAGTGTCCGGCCAGATCCTGCCCCACGCAGGGTCACCCTGGCTGGGAGCCTGTGCTGCTCCTCATCCTCCTTCATCCCGGCTTGTGTCCTCCTGAGGGAGGCCTGCCCCTCTCGGTGGCCTCTTGGCACCGGCGCCAGCAGCCTCCCTCTCTTCCTCTCCCCACAATGTACCTTGTGGGATTGTGAATTTTTAGGTCATTTCCACGACAAAATGATTTAAAAAGCAGAGGGGCCAGCTCCTGCTCTTGGCTGCACAGAGGAAATTCCTGTCTGTCTCTCAGGGGCTTTGCCTTATCCGTGCATCCGCGCTGGAGCTGCTCCCACCACCACCTTTTAATCGTTTTTGACTCCTACTTCCTCCAGCTCCTCATCCAGCTGCTCCAATCACCGAAATTTCGTGATTTCCTGAGAGCAACAAAAACAAACAATCCAAAAATCTATTAATGCTGAAAATAAACCTATTTAGAGGCTGCAAGTATGGGACTGGTGATGCGAAGCAAGGGAGGAACAGCCAGCAGAGCTCCTGCCTCAGGGAAAGCCCTCTGAGTCCTGGGCACGCTGGCCAAAAACTGTAACCAGGGAACTCAGCGAATGCCAGGATTTCCGTGACGTGGCTGAGGAAGGCAGTGGGCAGGATTGGAGCAGGGATGATGTGCATCAGCCCTCGCAGCCTGGATCTGGCTGGTGCTGCTCCGGGACAGAGGCTGTAGCCACGCCAAAGCCCATGGAGCATGTTAAAATGATCAGGGCTGGTTTAAGTGGTCCCAGCCTGGCTTTGAGCAGTGTGGGGTAAATAGGAGCTAATTGGCTCTTTGGGGGAGTTTTTGCTTTGAATTCCTAAGAAGAAATTGCTGCCTTGGCATCCTGCACCAGACAGGGGTGTAAATAAAACCCTCAACAGACACTGGAGCATCCCAGGGACCACGAGGTACAGCCCCAGGGTTAAAAGCTTGCTCTGAATAAGAGAATAACTTATGATGGGGAAAAAGAACTTATATTTTTTTAGGCACAGATCCAGCAAAGGTGTGGTAAGAGAAACTGAAGCAGGAGCCTTCGAGCCTCCCCCTCTGCCTTTTCCAAATGCAGGGAAAAAAACAGTGGTAAAAAGAGCCAGCATGCTGGATTTAAGAGGATACCTCTGACCTCGTGCTTTCCCTTAATGAAGACATCAGCTGAGAATGAAGGAGGAAGGCAGGGGCTGAATCCAGGCCTTGGGGATAGTTAAGGAAACATTAGTGAGAGCTGGAAAAGGCCCAAGTATGGCTCCGGATGGAAAATCTGGAGGTTGACACGTTAGGTTTCCTCTCGCTGCTTCACGTGCCTTCTGCTGCATCGCCATCGCCTCTGGAACATTCCCATCTCTCAAGCTCTAAGGCACACACGTGCCAAGCAGGAATATTTTAAACAACCTTGGCACCCAGATGCAATTGAATGTGGAATTATGGGTGGAGGAAACGTGCAGAAATGACGGTACGCAGAGCGCTCAGCAAACCCCACTGCCAAAACATTTAAAGGATTTACAAGCTGTAGGAGCGGGCTTTCTGTAGTGTAAGAGTTATCCTCTCAGGGATCATCAGGGATCTGGCAGGTCAGCGCACATGGATGGCCAGGCAGTGCTCCCCGGTCAGGCTGTTCCCAGGGCACAAGCTGTGCTTGGAAGAGCTGCCACATAACGAGCCTGTCTCCATTTATTAACACATATAAACATTTTTGCGGTGAGTTTTTTATGATCACTTTAGTAGCAAAAATGTAAACTGAACCTGAAGATATGTAGGGCTTAACATTCTGCCTCATGAGGTGGCTGTGAGGCCCCACTGTGGCCCCGTACTCCCAACGATGTTTCCTGTCCCCCACACCCACACCAAGAGCTGGCACAGCTCCCTTCCAGCAAGGGCAGCCAGTGGGTTCTCCACTCTTGCAAACACACCTGAAACTTGCTGAAAAACCTGTAAATATCCAAACTTCAAGGACGTTTAACTTCGGCTTGTTGGGACCCAATAAGTCAGTGCACCTCTGGCTCAAGCCAGACTCAAAGCCCAGGACAGTTAAAGGGATGCCTAAAGAAGCAGGGTTTGGAGGGTGTGGTTTATTTTTTTAAACCTCCAGTGATTAAAAGACCTTTTCCAAGGCTTGGCCCTGTGGCCCAGACCTTGGGGGCAAGGGAACAGCAAGGTGGCACTTGCAGCTCATGGAAGAGTCGCTGAAGAGCATATGGGGTGTCCCAGAGCTCCTCTCACCTGGCCAGGTGTGTGAGAAAGGAGAAGCAGCATCTGCCTGGGGACTACCATTTCTCATGGACACAATCTCCTGCAATGGAAGCAATTTCCCCAGCAACACCCACAGAGCTCAGGCCATATATTTAAAGGAATCCATTTAAAGGCAGCATCTAGTAAAATTAAGTCATTCTTGACAAGAAACAGTTTCTCTTTTCTTGGCTCTTACCCTGAATTTGTGGGGAGGCTGAAGATATCACCTGCTATATTAAGCATGATATGCAGCCTAATGGCCAAAATACACAGATCTGGCCTTCTGCCGCCTCACCCACCCATGCTCCCAGCTCTTAAATAATTTGCTCCCTTTAATGTGTTTAAGTGAACAGGCTTTCAGGCATGGCAGAAATCTACTCTGAGCAGTCATGGAAAGAAAAGGAAAAGGAGACACAGAGAACAGACATGTTCTCTACACCCAGGAAAACCTTGTTTGCAATTCAGGATAAACAGGCACCATACAAATATAGAACCGGATGATGAATCCCTGGCTTCCCACAGCTTTGGGACCTGCCCTGCTGCAAGGGCATGCTTGGGGCCAGCCCCTGACACCACAAAGCCACGCCAGTGTTGGGGAGCATGTTAACCCTCAGATATCTGCAGAAACACAGCCCCACATCAGAAATCAGGCACCCCAAAATAAAGGCATGAAAAGCTCTCTGATTCCCATGGAAAAGGAGGATTCAGCACAAGGACGAGCCTCCCTGGCAGTCTCCCGCGGGCCACCCTGTCCCAGGAGGACAGGAAGCAGCCCTTGCCAGGGCTTATGCCAATTAATGGGTAGTTGAAATACAAATTGTTTAACCAGCAGCCGAGGTGCCAAGGGACTGCCGGGAATGCCGTCCATCTCCCCCCAACAGCCCGGCGGCTTCAGGCTGACAAGAGCTTAATTGCAGCTGGGGGGAGAGAGGAGCCCATCCTGCTCGCAGCCAAGCTGTACATCCCTGGAGGCGTCCTCCCCAGTGAACGAGCTGGTTATTTAATAATCTGCCAGAGTCAGGCATGTTCCCAGGCCTATGAAACACCTCTTCATTAAGGGAAGGGAAAGCAAGAGCTTTCCCAGCTCCCGAGCAGCAGTGGGACTCCCACCAAAGCCCCTCGCTCATGCCATGCAGAATGTTTTTCTCATCCAGGGCACCACAGAGTCTCCTTTCATCCCTTCACCATGGTGTTTTTGGTGGGCAATGAGCCAAAAACATCTGTGCCACATCCCATCAGGCGTTTGGCTACGTTGGGTAATCTTCCAAGATCCTTGGAAGTGTTCACGGACAGGTTGGATGGGCCTTTGAGCATCCTGGTCTAGTGGGTGGCATCCCTGTCCGTGGCAGGGGGTTGGAACTAGATGATCTTTAAGGTCAAACCCAAACCATTTGATGATTCCATGATCCCAGCACAGCCTAGTCCTGCTCTCACCAGCCATGGGCAGCCCCCGCCACAGCTGCCACTGCCTTCATAGACCAGGAGAGGAAGCTGAGGGAATTAAGCCGAGCAAGATGCATTAGCAATTTAACAGGGGGAAGGAAAGGACTGAAGATAAACCTTAATGATACAAATGTACCCTATAATTAACAGTTAACATGCAGGGAAGATAGCCCTTGGATGGAGTCATCGCTACCAAGGAGAAACATGGTCATTTATATTCTGTGTGGGTCCAGGAGCAGGCGAGGAAGCTCCCACACACACTGCCAGCACTTGCATGTGTAAATAACAGCTCCTTCCAATGAGGGAAAGAATTTACAGCAAACAACATTCTGTGTGCTTGCTCAAGTATCTTATGTTTAAATAATAGGAGCTAAGTGATGCATTTCTGCTCAGGCACTAATCACTGCCAGGGGCCCACAGCTCCGTTAGGGAAATTGCCTTCTTCAATCATTTAGGACCATCTACGGCTTCTCTGGACCCAGAGCTGCTCATTATTAGCCTTAGTACTCCTACTCACCCATGGGTTTTTGGGGAAGAAAAAATCAGAATTGGGGATTTAATAGCCTGTATGTGAGTTGCAACCAGCCTGACAGCTTCAGGCAGCTCTCAGCATCCCCTGCCACGATGCCGGGAGGGAGGAGATCTGGAGGAGATGCTGTCCCACACGTTCTGTCCATCTGACATGTCTCATCCAAGTCTGCAACACAGCCCCGAGCCTCGACCACGGTGGGAAGCGCTGTGGTGACCTGTCAGTGTGGGCAGCGAGGGTTGTCCAGAGGAGAAATAAAGAGCGGCTGAAAGCAGCTTCTAGCAAGTGCAGCAAGTGTCTTTCCTCTGCAAGCACACTCAGGGCTCCCCTTGCCAACCTAAACATTATTCTAACTGCGAAACCGAGACCGTAATCCCTGTCACGGTTGGAGACCAGCAGGTTTCTAAAACCAAAGCTGGAAAACAAAAGTCCCACACTTAGTTTTAATACATCACAGCTTTTCCCAGGTAAGAGGAGGAAATCCTTCCCCCAGGGCCCCGTGAACTGCTTGGAGATGGCAGATCCAGGATCTAGCAGCTGAGGGGTGGAGAGGACGTGCAACCCACACATGCTGTTAAGGCTGTTGTACTTTTCCAACCGCTAAAATTGCAAGTAGGCATTAAATATCTTATTGAGACTATCAGCACATACAATTTGTGGTCATTAAATGCATTTCCTTTATGTTTCCCCGAGGCTAGAACAAACCTTATTTTCAGCTCATTTGCAAGAAAACTCTCCAAAGACTATAATTTACCTGCTACCAACACCATAAATCTTTAAAATTAGTTACTTAACTGTTTGCTAATGACTATGGATGTGTTCGCTAATACAGCTACTTTTTAATTAGCTCACAAGCAGAAATTTGAGCAGAGAGGAATGCTTGGGTTTTTTTAATGGAAGTCAACGCTATCCCAAGATAACCGAGACAGCACTAGTTAAAGGGCCCATCCTCCTTGCCACTCCAAGCCCTGCAGTTTGGGGGCTAACCCCACCCAGGATCAGATAGCTGGATCCAGGCTTGTTTCAGTATCCAGAACTGGCAGCACACACAGGTAACACTGGAGCAACAAATAGCACAATGAATTATGGAAAATGTGGGTTATTCCCACTGTCAGGAGGGAGGTGGGAATGCAAACAGCAGCTTGGTCCAGTGCAGTGCCCAGGCACCAGCAGGACACAGTGAGAGGCAATGGGACCAACAGAGTTCCCCTGAGCCATACAACCCCCTGCACCCCTCCCTTCCCCATTCCAGAGCTGGCTCCAGACAGTTATGCTCACCTTCCACACAGGGCAACAGTTCTGCCTGAATTCCCACATTTATTCTTAATTACCTCGTGAAGAAGTCAGATATATTGACTGCCACCTGTTCAATACATAATTCATGTGCCAGGAGAAGCAATTTCCAAAAGTTCACCTTGTTGGATCCTTCCAGGGGAAGGGAAAGCAGGTTTTTTTTCTGGGCGTCAGCAATCACATGCCTTTAGCAGAGATGGATCCCTGCACGTGTTACAGGGGCAGCGGATTTCCAATCACCACTGCAAAACGCGGGGGCTACAAATATTAGCACTCGGAGGCATTTTGCAAGGCAGACATTTTAATTTAAATCGATGAGTTATTGATTCATTTTTCATGCAGGAAGGGGAGCACAGTGTGTATTTCTGCCACTCGATCTGTACTTCTGATGACCTCAGGCATACAGTATAAACCTGATATAAAATATTTCCTTTCCTAATAGGGGAGCTTTTATGGCCTTGGACCTGAGTGAGCAGAAAGTCATCTGGGAAAGGATGCCTGACTAGGAAACCATGGCAAGGAAGGTAATTAATGTTCAGTGCATACTCTCAAATTAGCCTATCCCTGAATAGGAAGGAAATGAATCACAATCTGAACTTCTATATAGCCTCAGGGTCTTCTCAGACACTTACAAAATTTCCTGGTGTACAGGAGCTGATAAAGGGCTCAGATCCCCACGCCTCCAGACTTGGGAAGGAGCAGTGGAATGAAGCCAGGAGGGAGAGACCTGTTGCCTTTCGGGAAGCTGCCCTGTGCCCACAGTTTGCTTTTGGGAGTCGGGAAGCTGGTGGGGATTTTTTAGGGAGTATCTTCCTCAGGAAGTTCAGGGACCACAGGGAAAGCTGGAATCTGAGCTGTGACTCTTATCGATCCTGCACACTTCCTAATGGGAACCATCCCTGTACCCACCAAGAGCATCGCCTGTGTTTCAGGCTGGGTCCCCTGCTGTGTTCAGCTGCAGAGGGCAGGAAGGGGAGCTGGAACCTTTCCTTGGTGATGCAAATACAACACTCCCTTCCAAATAGTGGGAGGAGGTATGAAGGACCAGTTTGGTATGGGTGTCTACTGGAGGAGGTGCCTGACCACTCCGGGGATGCTTGTTTGGGAGGTACCTGCCCTGCATCTGCCCCTTCCCTGAGCTGGGACCAGGGCTTGTGTGCAGTGTCCCAGAGGAACAGCCCCGATCCCAGGGACCTCATCAGAGAGCCCAAAGCCAGCTGAAGAGAGAACATGGAGCAGGATGGAGAGCTAAGCCACAACTAAACACAGGTAAAACATCACTTATCCAGCCACTTTGCACTTTCGTGAGATGATTCTCCAGCAATGGCTCTTTTGCCTCCCATAAGTTCATGCTCTCTGACCCTGAAGCCATCAATCCAACATTGTCAACACCACAGTGACTTTCATGGCTGCTCCTGCCACGTCACGAGGACGTCCAGGCCAAGAAACAACGACCACAGACACGGAAGACCTTGTCTGACTGCAATCTTTCTCAGAAATCAGCAATTTCAATGAAAATAACAGGAGTTAAGCCTAGCTGTGGAACAGGCTCTGAAGGGAAGTGGTTTTCCACAGATTTCCATGAGATACCAGCAGGTCTTCGCCCAGCTGCATAATTGTGTCCTTTGAAGTCTGGCTCATAAAGCAGCAACAACAAAAATCACTTTCATGTCTCTCATAAAGCAGAACTATAAAACCATGAGCCAGCTTCCAAGGAAAGCTGCCCTGTGCTAGTCAGGACACCAGCTAGGGTTTGGACTGACTGCCTGGCTGCAGCTGAGGACACCGGGAGGAGACGGAGAAAGCAGCAACCAAGACAAGTGTGAGTGCAGGGTCTATGCCAGGACAACATGAACTGCTCTCTCAAGGGATGTGGGGAGAACAGTTCATGCAGAGCATAATTTTTGCAATGCCCCTTTTGAGAAATACTATGTTTTAGCCCCAAAAGCAGCTGCCACATCCCACCTTTGGCTGTGGGTTGGGAAAAGCTGCGTGCAAGTCAGCTGCCTCCTCCTGTCTCGTACTGCAGCCCACATGGTGCTCCTGCAGCATCCACATCCCACTGAACACCAGCAGGAGCTCGGGACTGTCAGGATCAGCCCTTTCCCCTGCACCACAGGGCTCTGAACCAGGACAGCAGCCCAGGTGCCTTGTGACCCCTCTCTGGGGACAGGTTTTCTTCCCACGAGTGCCACACAACATCTCAGCACTCATCTGCAAGAGCAAGCTGTCACCACTGCAATAAGAATGCAGAAAATCTCTATTCCTGGGCACACAGCACCCCAGAACCAGCCCCCTTGTGCCATCCAGGGCTGTACAGGCACCTCAGTAGCCTTTATTGACCCCTTTTTTCCACAGAGATGAATAGGGTCTGGGGAAGCATTTCCCCCAGCTGCCTGACAAGAGATGCCAACAGTGCAATCCTGAAAATGTCCCTAATGCAAAACCTTCTGCAAGGGCAGGAGTGTGGGAAGGTGCTGGATTTGGGCAGCCTCAGCTGGGCGTTAATCAAGACTTTTCAGTTCAGGAGACATTGCATCAAGGGCAGTTTTTCTCCCCAGCGCTACAGCAGAGCAGCAAACAGACACCGAGAGAGATCTTTGCAGGTGAAGGGAAGAGCTACCAAACGTTATCTGGATAATCATTTCAGGGGTGTTTGTAGAAGAAACCCTTCTGGTAATATTAAATGATAAATTATGTGCCAATAACTTCCCCGGCACCGATCAGAAGGCATTTCAGAGACGAGCAGGAGATGGGGCCAGTCCTGACAGTGACAAATTGGAAGTGCCGGCAGACACGCCGCCCTTCCCAACGAGACGGTGAGGAAATGCCATGTGTCAGCATTTACAAATTAAACCTGCGAGGCTGCCGCAGCCCCGCCAGACACCGCCGGGGCGCAGAATAAATTCCTCTGAGTCACTCGGGTTCAGAGGCGGCTCTCTCCGAAATTAGGCTGACTATGGGCTCATTTGCAGGGGGAAATGCAAAAGCCACATTTGTCATGCACCAGTGTCCCCAGCTGGCAGCAGGGCTCTGCTTTTAACCCACTGCTTTCCTCTCCACAGTGCTTCCCAAGGGAACAAGCTTTAGGCAAGGCATTTTGACTGAGACCGTGACTTTGAGGATTTTATGCTAAAGGACATTAAGAGATTTAATGATAGAAAAGACATTAAAACTTCAAGCCTAAAGCTCAGAACATTGCTTCCATGGAAAGATAGCCAAGGATCACCCGCAGGTCTGCTCCCTACCAAAGAATAGGGGCACTTCTCAGTATAGGCTCACTGTGGGAAACTTCAGGACTGTGATTAGACAAGGAAAAACAAGAAAAGAAAATCTGAGCTGTGCCTCTCTCAGTGACAAAGGCTGCTCCAAAGACACCTGCACTTGCCAGCAGAGCAGAAGGACCCTTGGCAAAGCCACAGAATGCTCCAGAAGCAGAGCTACCTCGCCAGAATCCAGAGCAAACAATAGCTCTTTGTATGGCTAAAACGCACCAGATGGCTGGTGTTGTGAGGATCCAAGTTTAAGGATTCACTAAGCCACTCCAGAGGAGGAGCAGGGGAGAGGAACAGAGCAGAGAAACCCCGGGCTCAGCCAGCACTCCGGGTGTGGAGCCATACAGAGAAAGGGCTGCAGAGATAACAAGGTGTAACTTCCATCCCTGCCTCACTGAGCAGCCTGGTAGGGCTCTGCCAAGACCTACAAATGTGTTCAAAGCCCTGAGCGTGGTATACAAAGAGACCCAGGTAAGAAGCAGAGCCTTGAGGAGAGATGATTTACCAGGCTCTGCAGCAAAACACTCGCCTCATGTAGCACGAAAGCAGGACGCAAATGTAGGAGAAGTAAATAGGAGAAAAACTAGCAACATGTGATTCCTGGTGTGCTGCAAAGAAACCTTCTCCCAGGGAAGTGTCCTGTGTGTGCTGCCCCCTACAACGCTCACAGCAAGAGGGCATTATGCCAAAATCAGCAGACTGAAGGGAGGAAAGCGCCCAGCAGTGAGTCAGAAGAAGAGATTTTGTCTATAGATGGTAGAAGTGCAGCAGAGAGAAGTGAAGGGGAGATATGGGGAGTGGAAAAGGCCACCACCACCAGACGAGGCAATGCAACAAGGCACAAAACGCGAGCTGTGACCAAGACAAGCCTGGGAGCTGGGCTGGAATCTCCGCATTATGCAAGGCAAGGCAGCAAAACTACAACAACCCAGCCAAACCCTGCATTCTGCAGCACTGCTGTCATCGTCCCAGTGGGCACTACGAGCTGCAGAACAGCAGGGGGAAGGCACAGGAGGATACTTTGGGTAGTGGAAAACCAACAATAATATAAGTTCTAACCAACTGGATTCATGGATCAAATGAGCCCGAAGCAGAAGCAAGTGGTTCCTACAAGGGCAAAACTCAAATTTGTGTCCAGAGCTGCTAAAATCCAGGGGGATCTGCCCTCAGATTACCCAGGCATCACTGGAAGGGATGGAGCATCTTCTGAGTGCAAGAAAAAGTTTGTGCTGGAAAGTGGGAAAGTGCAGCATCAGCTATGAAGACGTGAGGGTTGTACCCTCTGGCACCCTCTGGGATTGAAAAGGACGGAGGATGCACAGGAGGAGAGGACCATCCTCTCTGAGCACAGCCTCACATGTCCAAACACAGCAACAGAAACACACCATTTTCAACCCAAAAACACTACGCAGAGCTGCACACAGGCAGGCACCCAGGTCAGGGAAAGGTGCTGCTTGCGGTGGTTGGGTACAGGAGCTCTGTGTCCACTGCAAAGCACGGGAGCGTCCCTGGCAGCAGGATTTGGAGGACAGCCAGCGTGAGGCTGTGTTTCCACTCTCTCATACCTGGCACCCAGCTGAGCTCACCCAAAGCAGCCTCCAAAGAGTTTAACGCTTCCCGTTGCCGCCGAAAACCACACACAGGTTTGCACAGTGTTCCAGTCCACCCAACAGCCACCCAGACCCCAGGACAGTTGGACCCCTATTCCTTATGAATAAATCCCTAGTTGTTCTAAGGAAAAAAATGTTGGTTTCCCATGAATTTGTGCAATTTGTCCTGACAGCCTGTCCCTGCTCCCTGCCCATGACAGAGGGAGCAGGAGCCCCAAGGGTGCCACACTGCCGGATGTCACTGGGGTCATCACAGGGCAACTCAATAAATCTCCTGCAAACCTCTGATTCCCTCCTGTGCCTAACTTTCCACTCCCAAATCAGACATCCTGCAGCTTTTGCCAAGCTGAACTCTTAGGACAGAGGGGAAAAAACTTCTGGTGATTTATTTCTCAACCCAAAGCTATCCCTTTCAGAGGAGGCCTCTCATGCCAAGTCCTAACTGAAAAAAAAATAATAAAATCACATTCATTAGTCAGCTCACTTGGCTGGATCTGTAATAAGAATGTAATAAACTTTCCATATGTCTCTGATAAACTAGACAGGTTAAGTTACGAGCAGAAAAAGGCATCAAGTTTTAAAATGTCAAAATTTGCCATGTAACGGGCCAAGCACTTGTTCCTAACGAGACGGTGGAAAGAGTCAGATCCAAGTTTAGAGACAAAAGAGCTGGAGGAGGACACGCCAGCTCACCACTTGTGGCTCCTTTTAAAGCCCTTGTTTTCACCAACAACATCCATGGCAGGCATGTTCCCCCTGGTGCTATCAGGTGGCTCTCCCTACTTGCAGACCAGGACCCATCCCCATGGTACCCCAGACCAGAGGTACTGGTGACCCTTGTAGGGCATCCCCCAGCAGCCCCAGGCACAGACACCCCTTTGCTGCAAGCACAGGGGTTTGATGAAGAGGCTTTGCCTGTCCAGTGTGGGGCTCTACCCTTTGCCCTCCAACACCAGGAGTTCGATGCATTTACATTCACAATCACCTCATTGCAGGAGGAAGCAAAACGATGACCTTTCAGGCTGACACATGCCCAGGGTCATTACCCTGAGCTCAGCTTTGATGATACTCTGTATTTTAGCACGCACAAAGTCAGCTACGTTCCTCTGGAAAAGGATCTGAGAAGTTCTGATACCCTTGGGTATGGCCCAAACTTACTCCAGTGGTCAGAGTCACGCACAGACGTGGTGGAAGACTGTCACCTGCCACATTCCTGATGCTGAGCCCTGGGGATGAGCAGAGATGCAGATTTGGACTGTAGGGTCTATCAAACACTCAGACTGGGGTACAGAGACTGGTCCCCAGTCCCTATTCAAGCTGTGGGACAGCAGGAGCAGGATGAGAGCAGGCTGAGATTGTGTCTGTAGATATTTTACCACCTGTCTTCCTTGCAGTCAGGCAGGGAGCCGGCCCTCACCCGGGGGCGAATCTGAGCACCATCAACCTCGGAGAGTGATGGTCTTTCAGCACTTTAATTACAAAGCAGTAGGCGAGAACAGCCCGCCTGATGTTCGGCAGGAAATTGAACTGCACAAGCACAGCAGACATATTCCTGCACGGCTCCCCTAGCAACTCTGGGAAAGTTTCCAAATTCCTGCACCATTAACATTTAAGGAATCGTCTCTGAACTGTGGTAGTTAAACAGTGAGGAGAAACAAGACACTGTAAATGGATTTGTTCCGTGTAGGTCAGTTACTGAAGGGGCTGCTTAAATCAGGGCTCGCTGCTTCACACTGACAGCAAAGGTCTGCCTCGAAACACTTCATCATTTTAAATTTTCCACCTATTTTTTTCCTCTTTGACCACTACTAGGCCACAGCAATATCTTATAGTCCTGCCCTGCCGCTGCACACAGCAAAGGTGAGGGGACACAGGGTCCCTTGGGTGAGAACTCCTATTCATATCCACCCTGAGACCACAGTGATGGGCAGCCCACCAGGGCGAGCAGCTGGTCACATCCCAAACACCCAGGTGGATCAGGTCAGTGGCCATGTACAACCACAGCAGTCGGTGCTGGTGGGAAGGGGCTGCAAGCAGCTGTGCCTGGCGTGGGTGGAACCCTCTCTCCCAGCACAGATCTGAAATCATCGCCTGCCGCTCCTCTACTCCCCCTTACACTGCACCAGAAGACACCTTGATGCTCTGGGCAGGAAAATAATGCTGTGATTTATCTCCTCACACGCATCAGCTTGACATCTTTATTGGTGTTTGCAGCAGGCAGAGCCCTCGGCGCAGGAGCGGGACTGCACGTACCGACCCTGACAGGCGATTGCATTTCTCCAACACCCAGCACAAGGTGCTCTGGGGTCTGAAGGTTGCCCTTGAGCATCCCTCACTTGGCATGAATCATTTCCTGGCTAAATCACCATATGGCTGTGCTGCCAGTGCATGCAGGAGCTCATTATGCCTCAGGCTGAGTGGGCAGCTACAGGGCAAGGCTTTCCTCTGGGTTTATTCTCCAGTGCCCATCTCACGTTTGAGCTTGGCCTGAGTGCCCACTCTCTGAGGGCAAGTAGATGGCAGTGAAAATTGTTCCTTTTCAAACAAGCTGGATCTCTCTGGCCTCAGAGTTTAACACCAGCCCAGAAGATACACAGTTTCTTACCTCCCCTCTTTTAGTAAACCTGCCTGATGCAACACAGAAGCGTAATTATAGTTATAAGCTCCTGATTCTGTGTCCTCAATCCCAGCTGGAGAACCAATTCTGTCTCCACTATCCTCTTGTAAAGGCACCAATCCCACGGATTTGGGTTGCTAAATCTCAGATTCCAATTTTTTTTTTTTTTCCTAAGCCTGGGGCTGTCCTGGTACAGGCTGCTGGGCAGCACAACGCTGCCATGCTCAGAGCCATTCCACAGCAGAAAGCCAAGGCCTCCTCTGAAATCTTTTCAGAGTGTTTTCTATGGCCCTTGCCCCTTCCTACAGACAGCAAGCAAGAGAAAAGAGAAGAACACTGTCCCAAATGTGCCCCTGCCCTGGCTGAGCTGCCCCCACCACGGACCCATCGGGATGCACTCACCCTGCCCAACTCAGCTGGGGTGGTCAGACACACATCTGGGAGTTACACTGGGAAGGGAGCAGCTCCCCCAGGCTGCAGGGAGACCAGGACCACCCAGAGCTTCAAAAGGCAGAGTCTGCACCCAAAAGTCCACGTGCATCCCAGTACTTGTCCTGTGCCCAAGCTGCTAACGGCATCTCGATGCAACGTGCTGCAACAGAGGATTAACAGCACAGTTTAATCGAGCAGATCCCTCCTTGGACACTGCCAGCCACCACGGGGCTTCAAGCCATTCAGGTCCCTTGGACTAGTCAATCAGTCCATGATTTAAGAGTGTGTAATGAGTCAAGGGTATGTAATTTTTAAGTTTTGAGTAAGATTAAGAATACATAATAAGTCAAAGTCAGCTCCAATTAGTTTTTCCAGGACCACCCTGTGCATGAAACACAGTTAGTTTTGCTCCAGCCTAATGACTCTGCCCCTCCTGTAAAAAGGCATGGAATTGTGGAGGGTGCATTGGCATAGGGGACTGTCTACCCTCAGAGTTGGAGGATCACAGGCAACTCCTGTGCAGAAGGTACCAGCACTGCCTCAGAAAAACAGATTTGGCATTTGGAGACATACAAAGCACTTGTGTTCCTCTGCAGCCCAAATGCTTGCTGGATGTGTAATTCTCTCCACTAACAAATCCATGAGAAAAAAAACACAACAAATTCTGGACGAGCTTGGGTACACCCTCTTGGGACTTTGTTTCAAGTCTAATTGCCACTTACACATCTTTAATTTCAAGTGTTGACCTCACAGCTGCTCCCAATGCAAACTGAGGATGGACATCAGAGGCTGCTCCTCTCCCAAGCCTGGAGGCAACAGCGATTGTAGCGGGTGCTGTGTTAAACAGCAGCAGTTTTCCCAGCCTTTTGTGGTGCCAGGGATGGAGCTGAGGCTGCCCTGGCCTCTGAAGGACCTGGGATCCATGGATATTCATCATGGCTGTGCTGTGGGTGTTTACACTCAGCAGTATTTTAAAAAATGCACGAAGCCAGTGAGCTGCTCAGCCTTGCACAAGCCTGGCCAGAGGGGCACAGCCAGACCCAGTGTTCAGAGGGGACCTTAAAATACCTCTAAAGCAGTGTGAAATTGGGCTGGGAGCAGGCTCTGAGATTAGCCCTGGACGGTTAGCGAACAAGCAACCCTCCCACACTGCAGCAGCAAGGCAAACACAGCCCCAAAAGGCACCCTGGCCAGACAGAGCCAGCCCACACACAAGCACTGCTCACCTTTAGAAGTAAAAAAATCGCACTGACACTCACTCACAAGATCCAGCACCCCTGGATTTACTGTTATGTATTTCCACAAGTCAAAATCCACCTGGTCAATACAGCTGGAAGGAGAGCCCATCGCTCAGCCGCCCCGCGGCTCTCAGGCACGATGATGCATTGGCATCAATCACCGGGCACAGGAGAAATAAAAGCACGGGAATATTGTTGTTGCAGGATTAATGCCTCTTGCTGTGAAAACAAACGTCCCAGACTTGCCTCAACATTCATTTTTGATAAATGATTTGACTTTGCCTTGACACTCCTGTAGCGGTGGGAGACCGTTATCCTGAGACAATGTTTTATTCTATTGACATTATCTCTTAATTATAATGTGAGGGATATCAAAGAGAGCAAGAGCCCACCAATTCCTCAGGCAGAGTTTTTACAGTTTCTCCTGTCAGGGTATCTGGGAAAGGTTTATTACAGCAGTTCAGTGATCTGTTCCAGTTCAGTCTGTGAAGGGGAGCCTTCCCTGACCCACCTCTGTTGCAGCCACGGGAGCTGTGCCCCTTCACACAACCTCAGGACTAAATGTTTTTATCCAGTAGCAAGAGGTTTGCTTGGGTTTTTGTTGGTGGTGTTTTGTATTTTTTTTTTTTAAATTTCCAGAAGCAGGGAGCTTTTTAGAAAGACAGAAAGGTCGTTTGCATATTTTAAACTGAGATTTTTAGCAAGATTCAGAAGAGATTTGGCATTTACTGTATGTCAGTTAACATTCAGATTAAGTTTTTGGAAGAGATCGTAAACCTTATGCTTCAGGAATTATGCCAGTTGCTAACTTCTGGCAGGAGACTGAGGAGGCGAGTTACAGGCTCACCTGTGCTATTTTGGGGTTAATTACCCTCCCCAAGAAGCAGGGAGAGACCAGACACTGCCATGCACGGCTCAGTTCATGCTGTAGCAGCCGGGGTTGGGCTGTCTGCAAGTCTGATTGGCATCAGTTGTTCGGAAGATTTTGTTTTGCCAAACTGCTTTGCAACACGCTGAATAAACAATAAGACAGGGAACCAAAACACTCCCTCGTCCTTGAATCCCTGAGCCAGGGCAAGCATCCCTGCTCCTGTCCGAGAGCCCGGCAGAGCAGCACATCGCTGCTCTGGAAGGAGGAAAATACCAACAAACAGCGTTTTTAATATTTAAACTGAGCCAACTTAATTAACTTGCAAGAAAAAATGGCACAGCATTTTGTAGTGGGACGAGCTTTCTCCACACCAGAGAGCACAAGGGCAGGTCTGGATGCCAGCTCAGGCTCCCATCAACACCTCCAGCCCCGCAGGGCTGGCACACAGGGCGGAGGTGCCCGCACAGCGTGGCAGGAGGGCTGGCCCAGGAAAATCAGCTGCGACGTGTTCAGCCGAGCGGGATCGGAGGGAGATGATGGGGCTCATCATAACATCTTCATTCCTACCCTGCAGCCATAAGGCAAGGCATCTTCGCCTGTGACAGACAGTACTGCAAGTCCCCCCTGTGCTCGGGGGGGGGCAGAGCAATTAGCAGTGCCCTAACCACGCAGGCAGGGTCTGGCCTCCCGCAGCCACAGAGGCTGGCAGGTAAAGACATCCTTTGAATAACCAGGGGCTCCATCACTGACAGAGTGGCGGGGGCCAGTCCTGTCTCAGCTCCACAGCAGCACTCACCGCCCTCATACTCCAGCCGTGACCAGTTCTCCACCAGCGGTTTGAAACTGGAGCGTGAAGCTCTCCACAGGGAGCATGTGTTGATTTGTTTCACGATTTCCATTAATTACCAGGTAAATGAGATCCCTGCACACTCCTTGGGCACCTTGCCTCAGCTGTTTGGGCTTTGACAGCTGCTGGAGCAGTAAGTATGTTTTCATCACATGATGCCTGGCAGTGCATCCTCTCCTCACTTTGACCTCCAGAATCATCCCATCTGTTTTATTTCAGCATCCTCCCCTGGAATTTGTTCTTAGCAGCTAAAATTCATCTCACTGCAGGCAGGGGAGCGCTGAGCCCTCGAGGCTTCAATTAACAAGGGAAAAATATCTTGGAGCCTCAAGGCTGGCTGCAGTTTTGGGGCAAATGACACCCAGTGCCCTGAATTTGGGACCTGGCACAGAGCTTGCATCAGGCTGAGCTACCACACACAAGAAACCAAGCAGATTGATTGCTGTTGTGTTCAACTTTCCCATGAAACCCTTCCTGGAAAGCCAATTAATGGCACCTAGTGACTGCTCTGGCTGCTCTTAATTTGTAATTAAAGTCAGGCCACAGCTGAGCAATAGTGACCTTTGCAAGGAGGCAGTGGGGAAGAAGGGAATAATCTTTGATTTATTTTGAGGGAGAGAGCCATACTCTGGCTGCACTTGGGACTTGTGGAATCACACAGATTCCATGACTTGAAACCCTATTGCCCAGCAGGGGTCAGACGGGAGGCAGGTCTCCTTCTCTGTCCCAGGAAGCTACAGGGATAGAAAGCAAATCGAGTAGGGAAGGAGGTGCAGAGGATGCCACAGGGCAGCCCTGGTTAATGGGTGACTGAGGGAGGTACTGGGGGACTCAGGCAGGGGTGAGCTGAAGGCACCCAGACCAAAGCAGGCACCTGTAGGACACAAAACGCATCCCCAAACTGCATCCCCTAGCGAACTGCCCCTCAAGGTGAGCTCTCTGCTCCAATTCCACATGGAAACACAGCTGGAGGGCTGGACACACTCCCACTCCACCACCTGTGGTGATCCCAGCTCACTAAGCTGCAGTTCTGATGTAACAAGGATGGTTTTTCTGGGACAGATGAAGGGCCGGGACACTCTCATTTACAGCCTGTGACATGCCCCAGTGATTTACAGGCATGCAGAGGGCCTGCAGCCCACTGGGCTTTCAAGGATTACTTAACACAGGATGAAGTAGATCAAATGCAAATGGGTGGATGGTATGTGAACCACTCCAGCCAGCCAGGGGCTGCTAAACCTTCTGGTTTCTTTCACAAGTCTTTGAAATGGGGAAATGTAGCTTCAGATAATTTATTTGCTAGGGGCACTAAGGAGAGCAGGGGAATATTTATGAGCCGAAGAAAATCCACAAGGTACGTCTCTGGGGATGCACCCGCCAGGACACGGAGTGCTAGTTAGACACAGAAGGGGTGATGTGATCCCTACCTTCAGCCCTGTGGCTGGTGGGGAAAGAGATCACCTCCTCCAGAGCTGGCCAGAGCCCTCAAGCTATCCCCATCAGGGCATGGAAATTAATGCTGTGCCCAGAGCATCTTCTGGAGAGGGGGTAAGTGCAAACATGGGTTGCCTGGCAGCTCTCTGCAGGCAGGCAGGGACTGCCCCTTGGTCTCTGCCTCCCCGTGGGGTCAGACAAGCTATTTGGTTGCCGGGGGTGCAAGGTGAGACAGATCTCACAGGGAATGTCCCCTAAGATGCCCAGCGTATCTGGACCCAGAGCAGCTCTGCCAGAGTCCTGTGAGGGAGGGGACTCAGTTACCAACACCAGGAACTGCTGTTTGCTAAAATAATGCTCAGAAAAATCCCAATCACCATTTATTTTTATTGGCACTGAAGGTGCTTTCACTGCTGCTCCTGGCATCCAGAGCTCTGGAAACACAGTGCTCACGAGGGAGATAACAGAGAGGCTCAGTGTCAGAACTGGGGACACTTGGTGCAGAAAAGAGCCATGGGCTGTGAACCTGGACAACACCGACCTCCAGCCCCGGATGTTCCCATGGATCCGCTCTGCTCTGGTTACTATGTACATGGCCCCAAGCCAGACTCTTACTTGGAAAAGCAGAGGAAGTCTGCAGCAAGGGGGAGAGGGTAATTCCTTGAAATGCTGTCTTTGGGGATGGGATCTACAGTCACTGGAAATTCCTTCCCTGGAAGCTCAGTTGCAACGCTCAGCTCTCCCCCCTCAATGGCTTCCAGGCCCTTGCAATGCCTCGTGCTCAGCCCTATGAGCAGTGGGACACTAACCCACGGTCCCACAATTTGCAGGCACGAGGTGAAGCCTCCTGTCCCACAGCACGAGTTGCTCAGCAGGCAATTTCCCTTCAGGAACTGGGCCAGAAACCAGTTCAGATGGAAAAGACAGAAAGCAGCTGGGTCATGTAGGGAGGTGGGGTTTTTAACAGAGTAGCACAGCTACAAACAGGGTTATTAAGCCCAGAAATGCAGCTGGATACCCCCAGGAACAGTGCTCAGTAGGAACATCCGCAGTCACAGGGGCAGACAGTCAAGATGGGAAGGATTGGCCGGGATGGCTGTTGTCTGATGAGGATTGTCTCTACCTGAGGACAGCAACCATGTAGAGCTGGCAAAACCTCTGATCCCATATTAGATGCTGAGGATGGTCCCTGGCCCTGCAGGACCCGTGAAGTAGCCAGAAAAGGGCTGATCTCAGACTCTCCTCATCCTGCAGACACCTCATGCATTCAAAGCAGCATCTTGTGCATTCAGCATCAAACCTAAAGCCGGTTTGTGTCAGGGAAAATCATGAACTTACAAAAGGGGGAAAATAATAAACTTTTTAAAAAAGAAATCCCTTTAAAATAGCATTGTGCGCCTATGTCCTAACCCCCAGGAACCACGGGTTGAGAGATCAAACCTTGTTCCTCCAGGGACTGATAGATGGAAAATTGATACCAAATGGTGTTGACTGCTCCTTTTTAGGAATTGTTTCTACTGCTCCAGAAAACTAGTGCTCCCAGGGAGTCACCAAGCACAGGCAACACTGGCTCCAGGACGGCTTCACATCACCACTCTGAGCCCTACAGACTCAGACTGCAGCACGAACTCCCCTCTGGGGGATGCACAAGGCAATGGGAAAGGGAAACAGGGACTCAATACAGGGCCGTGGTCTGGTTTACTCCAACAGAGCCAAGATTTGGCATGTGAACTGCCATGAGAAAGTGATAGGGTGACTTGAGAAGTCACCCCAAGACCACAGCAGCAAGCACAGAGCATCCCAAAGGGATGCTCTGTGCGACGGGCTGGGGCTCTGGCTCTCACTGCCAGGGCACAGCACCACCTCAGTAAAAGGAACTGCTCATAGCAAGGAGTACATTTCTTTTTCCTTCCCTTTTTGAAGGGCAGGAGAATTTCTGACAGCCCTGGGCAGAGGAGCTCACGCACACAGGCTTATTTCCAGAAATGGTCTGGCCCTGACTGTGGTGACTAGTGAGGCGATAAAATTAAACTCTTGTGTCCTCATGAGCAGGAGGTAGAAGGACATTTAGTCACACTGTTCCAATGAGGCATTAAACACCATAAAGTTTAACACCAACATCCAACACCCAACACACACTTGGGAGCAGAGGTCAACCTCCCAAAGCCCAAGCAGCCCTTATTTGCTTTCTGCCACAATAACACACCCGGGGCTCAGTCGCACATGTGGAGGGTGAACCGACAGCACGGCTCACGCTGGGGGCAATGCCAGGGTCAGCCAGTGCTGCCCCTCAGGCTGTGCTGGGAGGGAAAGGACGTGGGCAGTGATCTCTGCGGCCTCAGGCAGCCCTCGGGCAGGCTGGGTGGCAGCCAAGGTGGCAGACGGCTGTGCAGAGCGGGGCTGGCCAAGCACAGAGGGCAGCTCAGGGGCAGGACTGCCGGGCACCGCTCGTGCCAGCACTGCGGCGCCGAGCACAGAAACACCGTCAGCTCAGTGCCAGACTGAGAGAGGGCTTAAACCAGTGCGGATCCCCACACACAGCCTAGAGCTGAACTCCCAGCTCACACGCAGGAGGGTTGCTGATTTAAGCTACATGCACCCAATCCAGGACCTGATTCCTGCACCACAACACAACACACAGCAGAGATACCTGCACATGAGAGGATTAAACCAAACCTGCACAGGCAAACCCCGCAGTGCCCAGGCACAGACAGACCGCCCAGGCTCTCCTCCGAAACCACATGAGCCGCTTGTCCTCCCTCCAGATATTTCCTCCCAGACAGAGGTTCATTGTAGCCAAACGCGAGAGAAACCAGGTGCTGCAAGGCACTTTGTCTCCTCCAGGCACATTTTGCCTGGATATTGGGTCCTGCAGTCCCACACTGCAGACATTTGCATGCACATAAAGCTCAGTGCCCTATAGCCATAGAGAAAAGCATTTCCCATCAAACACCACAAAGCCACCTCTATAACTGCAACAGCATCAGCTACACATTGCTCTGCTTGTCTGCTTCTTGTGGGTTTTGGTGGGTTTTTTTTAAGCAATAAAAGCCACAGCTCTGCCCCAGGAGACCCACCTGCCCATGACCACCACGGCAGCAACCTCACTCACCGCTCGGCGTCGCCGAAGTCAGAGTCCTGTACACAGGGGAGACCAGAGCCACAGATCAGGAACAGACCTGGATATAACCAGGAGGAGCAGAGCAGCTACACAGCAGAGCAAAGACTTGCTGAGTCTCAAACCAGAGCTTCCTCTGCCTGCTGGGATTTTAAACCAGCACAAATAATGATGGGCACTTGGGAGCAGTGGGACACAGGTGAAGAGGATAACACAGGCTGCTCCTGCTGTAGGAGGGTGTGAATCCTCTCTGCACCCCTAGAGGGTAGCTAAGCTGGAGATGCTTCACAGAAGGTGGGATAGAGATAGGAAATGGGAAAAGCTCCTGTGCTGCATTTATACTATGTTTATAAAAGCACTCTACCCCCAGTGTAAATGGGGAGAGTTGTTTTATTCCTGGTCTGTCTTACAGAGGAGCAGGTGAAGACTCCATCATGCAGCAGGGGGAAAGAAGACACCAAGCCCTGACAGCTCCCCCTTGATGATGAAGTAGCTCGTGGATGGAGATGACCCATTCAACTCCCATGGCTGTTCCAGGGTGGGTGAAATGAGGCCCCCAAGACTCCACACAGTAAAACAAGATTGTTGTGATGATTGCTGAGCCTGTGGGGGCCAATTAGAATTCTCAGAAGGTAAATGGCTTCAACCTGGCTTAGCACAGGGGAGGGAGGGTGTTGCATCAGGGCTGTTTGGCCTGTGACAGCCCTGAACACGGCGTACAAAGGGAATTGGCAAGGGAGAGTGAGTCAGGGCCAGGAAAGGACTTGGGGTTGTGAGAAGCATCTCAAAACGAATTTGAAACCTCACAAGCGGCCAACGAGGCGAACGAAGCGCAGGGAGGAGGCG
>VZRE01001175.1:606583-627651 GCA_013396775.1 Cephalopterus ornatus
GACCACCCCGGGCCCGGAGCCACCGCGGCCCCGCAGCGCCCTCGGGCGGCCGCGCCGCAGCGCTGCAGCGCCCGACCCCCACCCCGGGCACACCCCACGGAGCCGGGCTGAAAGGCGTGAGCTCTCGCCAAGTATTTTGCCGCCAAAGCCACAAAAACCCAACCAACCAAACAAACAAAGCACCAAAGCTCGTGCTAGGAGGGGTATTCCCGTGTTTTTATTTGTGTTCGCTTGTCCAACAGCAATTAGCACCGGTATGTCATTAAAGCCTCTCTCGCAGGGAGACCACGGGGTGGGTGTTGCCGCTCTGCCCTCAGCTTTGGGTCTTGTAGGTGTGAGCTGATGGGTCTGGTGTCCCAGAGAGCCTCTGCCCCACTCCTGCCTCAGTCACCACTGGCCAAGGCTGTAGGTGTGAGCTGCTGTTTGGAGCTGACGTTTGGATTTAAGGCCAGAGGGAGTTTACAGCTGTAGTTTAAGCATCACCCTCAGTGAGGACATGTGCCACAGAGATAACCCAGCAGTAGCAGCCACAAGAAGGGACTTGGCTAGTCCTGTCATACCTGTGAGACACACTTCAGGCATTGAGGTGAGTTCAGCCCACGGACCAAGTTCTGGGGAGCTGCCACCCTTTCCCATCATGACCCAGGCTGTATCACAGCTGCTTCCATAGTAACGCAGCCCAAACCCACTGCAGGACTGGGAACGTGGCCAGTAAGGAAAGCACTGGCACAGCAATGGTGATGTTGGTTTTGGCTCCTGTGCTCTTCCTGCCCAGTAAGATGGACAGAGGTCTAAGGGGAAAAGTATTGCTTACCCCGCTAGAAGGTCACAGGGTTGTTCTGGACAACACTTTCCAGACCCCAACAGTATTCATGCCACACACAGTGCAACAATTCCTCTGGTCCAAGCAAGACCCAGCTCTGTTTTGTCCTTGCCAGACACTTCAACATTGGCCCCTTTAGTTTTCCCAAGGGCTCCTGGATGGAAATGAAGAAGGCAAGTGTGGTAGACAACTACTGACTGGTAGTTAGACAAAAATATCCCTGTGCTTCGGGCTTACTTTCCACAGTGTGATCCCAGCCCACCCACCCCCAGGTAACATCCAGGCCCAGGTTCCCCCCAAGACACCATTTCAGAAATCTGCAATAGTTTAATCAAACTGTACTAAGGCCATTGTTACTTTCATGATTGTACATATTCCTTGCTCTCAAAAGCACAAATATCTTCATTAACACTCAAGGACAGGGTCAAGCTTCCCCCTCCCCATGGTCAGGCAGCGCAGCTGGAGCAACCAACAGCTTCCCAGGACCGACAGCCACAGCCAGAAAAGCTGACCCTGGATGGTTGAGCAGGCAGCAGGGACAACTGCCAGGAGCTGAGTGACAGCTCAGATGTACCATGGAGTTTTTGCCAAGGCTCATCTCACACAGTCACTGACAGCAAGAAGAGGCAAAGTAACAGGGCTGTGAGCCGGAATGACTGGAGCGCAAGGTCATGGCACAGAACTGGGGCTTTAAAAGTCGCCACTGTACTCTCCAAAACATGCAAAGGCTGGAACAACCCTGGGCAGGCTCCAGGTACCCTGGGAAGAGACATCACTGAGGTGACAGCACCCAGAATTGATTTGCAGTGTAGTCCAGTTACATCAAGTGGCAATAAAACCATAAGTAGCTCCAGCACAACTGCCCCATTCAGTGAGATAAACGGTGGCTTTTAAAAGATCACTAAATCCCATCCCTTCAACCTACACAAACCTCATTTGTTTTAAAGGCTCCCATTAAAGTGCCTTTTATCTCTAGCAATAGACAGTTTTAAATTGCAAATAACTTCTCAGATCAGTCAGCAACCACCTTCATTCCTGCTGGCCCACCGGAGAGAGGGGCTATGGCAAAGGCCAGGGCCCTTGGGATCAAGGGTTCTTGGACACTGTGTCAAGAGCCTGGATGAGGTCTCTCGTTCCTGGCATGGGAGTGCTGTGCAGCAATATTGTCCCGTGGCTTTGCTGTGGTTGTGCAGGGTCTCCACTGAGTTGTCCAGCACGACTTCACCTTCCAGAGACCTCTGGGGATCCGAAGCAGGCCTTGCCTCCAGCACGGGTGTGTCCCGGTGGGAAGCGTGCCGGGGGTGGTGGCTCAGGATTCGGCGTCATCCTGGCTCAGCGTGTCAGCGTCGTGTAGGAGTGGCGTGGTCTCGGAGGAGGGGGGTCGTTTGCTCTGCGTGGTGGGGGGATGTGGGCTCTTCTCAGCAGCGGTTCCCTGCAGGGGAGGGACAGAGGTTACGGCACGCACGCGGTGGTGGCACTGCAGTCACACCTGACAGCGCGTGCCATCACATCCCCACGTGGCCCACGCCCAACCCCAAGCCTCTGGAATTTTCCCATGGCCAATGACCCTTTTCTGACTGCTTCTTAAATTGAAGGGGTTTGTACCTCCTCCCCCCCCCAAAAATGAAGTAATTTCCATTCCTGCCCACCAACGTCTCTAACACCCTCCACAAGCACCCAGCCTGAAGAGCCGTGTGGAGGGGCTACGGGGCAAAGTCAGTGTGCTGTGGAAGGAAGATGGAGAGATCTTCTCAGGGACAGAATGGCTTGAAAACCCCCAGACATCACCTGCAGTACACACAGACAGCACTCGTTCCCAGTATAATGGTAGGTGCAGCCTCTGGGGAAGGTGAAGGGTGGAAGTTGGTGCTTCCTGACACCAAGAGGAAGGCTCATCCTCACTTAAAGGCTTACACCTACAAAACAGGTTCACCACCCTCAAAGCTGAGGAGGAGTCAGAAACACCTTCAAGCAGATGACGTGGGCCATAAATCTGACCATAAATCATACAAGAACCCCAGGGGGAAGCAGGAATTGACAGAACTGGGTCACTCCCTGCTTGGGGGGGACAGAGACAGCACCTGCCCACCTGACTCATCATCTAGAGACATTTGCTGCTCACTGGGGATTGGGGTGTTGTGGAGGGACTGTGAGGCTTATCCTCCCCTTTGACTATTGCCCAGTGCTGCTTCAGTGTGGGCACCACTGATACCACCGGGACCACCTGGAAACTATTTGGGCATGGCGGTATTTGACTGAAGATTGGACTTGATGATCTTGGCAATCTTTTTAACCTTAATGAATCTGTGATTCTAGAAGTGATTACAGACCTCAGGTGGGGGGGATACAGTCAGGGCAAAAAGAGGGTTAATATTCAAGGATCACCTCCTCCACGTTCAAGAACCCAACAAGCATCCAAAGCCAGGAAAAAATACCAGCAGGCTTACATGGATGAACCAAGAGCTCCTGGCCAAACACAAATGAAGAAAGGAAGCATATGGAAGGTGGAGGCAGGGACAGGTAACCTGGCAGGAATATAGGGACACTCTCCCAGCATGCAGGGATAAAGATAGGAAAGCCAAAGCCCAACTGGAATTGAATCCGGCCAAGGATGTCAGAGACAAGAAAGGCTTTTGTAAGTACCCAGATGACAAGGGAAAGAGTAGGGAACATGCAGGCCTGTTCCTGAATGAGGCAGGGGACCCCAGAAACCAGAGGAAAGTCTGGAGCAAGGAAGACACACCCTTGGTGGAAGACGATGAGGTCAGAGAATACTTAAGTAACCTAGACGTACACAAATCCATGGAGCCTGATGAGATTAGCAGGCTAATATCACAACAAGGCCACTCCTGGTAATGGGGAGAGGGGCCCAAAGACTGAAGGAAAGCAAATGTCTCTTCTATCTCGAAGAAAATCAAGAAGGAAGACCTCAGGAGCAACAGGCCAGTCAGCCTGCCTTCAATCCTTGGGAAGGTGATGGAGCAGCTAATCCTAGGAACCATATCCAGGCATACGAAGGACAAAGAAAGTCATCAGGAGTAGTCAACATGGATTCACCAAGGGGAAATTGTGCTTGACCAACTTGATAAGTGTCTGGGATGAAATGACTGGCTTGGTAGATGAGGGGAGAGCAATGGATATCGTCTACCTAGACTTCAGGCTTTTGACACTGCCTCCCATAAAAAGCTTATAGGGAAGCTGATGAAGCATGGGCAGGATGAGCAGTGAGGTAGACTGAAAACTGGCTGACAGCCAGGCCCAGGGGGTCATGAGGTCTAGTTGAAGGCCAGTAACCATCAGTATACACCAGGGGTCAATACTGGGTCCAGTCCTGTGTAACACCTTTATTAATGATCTACAAAAACTGTGAGAGTGGCTGATACACCAAAAGGGATCTCAGCAGGCTGAGAAACGGACTGGAAGGACCCTCACGAGGTTCAACACTTGGGCAAGAACAACCCCATGCACCAGTACACAACAAGGGTCACCCAGCTCTGAAGCAGTTTGGCAGAAAAGGACCTGAGAGCCTCAGGGGACATCAAGCTGAACATGAAGGAGCAGCGTGCCTGTGTAGCAAAGGCAGCCACCTGGATCCTGGGCTGCATTGGGAGTGTTGCCAGCAGGTGATGGAGGTAATCCTTCCCCTCTGCTCATCACTGGTGAGGCCAAACATGGACTACTGTGTTCAATTCTGGGATTTCCAGGCTAAGAGAGATGGAGCTACTGGAAGGAGTCCAGCAAAGAACCCCTAAGGTGTCTGGACTGTCTCTTATGTGAGCAAAGGCCAAGAGAACTGGGACTGTTCAGCCTCAAGAATAGAAGGCTCAGGGGGATTTTACAATTGTGTACAAGGATCTGAAGGGAGCGTGCAAATACAGAGCCAGGCTCTTCTTGGTCATGTCCAGGAACAGGACAAGAGCCAAGTGGCATGTAAACACAGGAGATTCCACATGAACATTAAGAAATACTTTTTTTCTTTTTCTGTGAAACTGTAGCAATGGGAACAGGTTGCCCTGAGCGATCTCCATCCCTGAAGACATTAAGAGACATCCGGACATGGTCCTGAGTAACCAGCTTTAGGTGACCCTGCTTGGTCGAGATGACCTCCAGAGGTCCCTTCCAACCTCAACGATTCTGTGATTTTGTGTTCCTGTAATACAAACCCAGATATTTATACATGACAAATTCCCTCTTGAAAGCCTCTCTGTTGAGGCTCCCTGCATGCAGGGGAAGGGTGACACCCAGCAGTTGACTATCTCTGTTACCACCATGAGTTTTTACCCCAATCAAAAACTTACCTCTGGATCTCAGACACTTGGAAGTGGGGGGAAATAGGCAAGAAAAGACTGGTGGAAACACCAATCTTACTTTTCTCCCTGATCCCTGCTGGTATTAGGGCCGCAGATTAGGTACACCAGGAGAAACAATAAGAGCATGTGCTTTCAACATGGTTAAGTGTGAGTATTAAGACATCTAAATTGCCCTGAATAAAGCCATGAGACAAGATTGTTCCATCAAAGCTTGCCAGGAGCACCTGTCCGGTAGATGTGGACAGTAAATGTTTAATGTGATTGGTTTTAAGCAAAGTTTAATCAAATCAGGATGAGAGAAAAGCGTGTTACCTTGACTGGGTACCCACCTACAGTCTGGCTTCCCGCAACACCGTCCCCTTAACCGGAGGCAGCTTTTTGGCAGAGATGGCCTGGTTGGCCTTATTACTGTCTGAGTTCTTTTTATTGCTACTCCAGAATAAAGAGCATTTTTCCTAGAAGACAATCAGTCTGGTTTATGGTGCACTTGGACACAAATTTCATGAGGGTTCCAATTTTCGGAGGAGATTTGAAAAATCACTGTTGAACTAGAATCTAGTTATTAATGAAGATTTCAAAATTTAGATTAAACTAAGTCCTATTTAAGATTTTGGTCAGTGTCAAGAGCCAGTTTTAAAATGGTCTGTTTGCCTTTTAAATGCGTCACCACACAGGCTTTAGACCACAATGGCAAAGGAGAGATACAAAGTCCGGGTGTGCTTTACACCTGTACGGATTTATGCATTTTTAGAGCTGTGCGTCCAACAGATGCATTTCAAACTGGCTCTACTATAAACTAGACTAAGATTTAGGTGTTTCACAGTACCTCATCTGCACTGGGTTCAGAGCACACTGCTCCCTCCAGAAGCCAGAGGCACACAAGACACTCCAGGGAGGAGCTGGGTTCAGGGAGACCTTCACGCTGGCAGACACGTGAACGTGCGGACAATGTCCCCGCTCAGTGTCCCCTCTGACATAGCCTGTGACTTCAAGAGGCAGAACTGTGCACGATTAAGCAATCAGCGCCAGATCAGCAACACTTCAATCAAATGAGGAACACACCTTGGCTGCCAATCGCTGTCTTCCAGTTTACGAGCTCTTATCTACTCAATTAGGTGGAGACGTTCATGTGTTGTTGTACAGCTTTCTTGGGGATTTAAAAGGTCATTGGAGCTTTTTAATCACTTTCCAGGTAGTCAGGCACTTTCTGCAGTTGATGTTCAGTTCTAACACTTCATGACACTTTTGGCTGAGCACAGAAACACAGCTGGCTAATGCCTGGGTTTGCGATATTGCATGAGCAGATATTCAGTTGGCTTGAATAGTTTAAAATCCAGCTTTTCTCCCTGACCCTCTCTGGCATGGTTAAATCTCTTTGATACCAGGAATTAAGACTTGCACAGAGCAGGGTGAGGAAATGCCAGCTCAGGGCTACATAAGATGTTAGAAACAGCTGCCTAGCCCTTTTTCAGACCTGCTGAAATGCAGTGGAGTGTCTGCCTGACAGCAACCACTCACGTGGGCTGAAGTGGAGCCGTTCATCCCAGGACCATCCCGGGAGCACAATAAGGGTTTGGTGATGAGCTCTGGGCTCCGTGCTGGGCCCTAGCAATGCTCCCACCCTGCAGGGAAGTGCGTGGAGGAACAAGGGGATTTGGGATCATGTGTTTAAGTCACTTAAGCAATTGTAGGCTTGGTTAAAATCCAATTATGTGATACTCCGAGAACTCTAGGGCTATTTAAGGTGGGTTTGCATTATTGTTTCAGTAAGGGCAGTAACAGGAGGCTGAGCAAAGGAAGCCCCTCACACATGCCTCCTCTTAGTCTGCTCTTATCCCAAGCATTGCCTTTTATCCCCACAAAATAGCCTCTTCACCTCTGTAGCTTTAGAGCCAGCCTAAGCCATCTGACTGTAGTGCAAAACTAAACCAGCTTGCTTTGATACAGGTTAGGGTAGGGAGCTAGATCTCTACTTCAAGAACTAAAGCTTGTAGAGAGCTTAGCGTTATCAGATCACTGTCATGGAGCCGGAGCCACAGATCTCGACTGAGTGTTCTAGCTCTTTTATATTCTGTCCTGACAGCTCCTCGGCCTCACCCCCACTGCCTGCCCCATCACAGGCCAACTGCTGCCCAGCTGCCAGATCCTGGTGGGCTTCAAAGGTCTGCACTTCTCTGTAAGCCCAGATCCACAAAGGCTCTGAGGATTTCACTTCCAGAGCTATTTAGAGCACTTTGCACAGAAACCAAGTGCACTTCAGAGGAAGAGAGAATCTGAGCTGGGCTGAGAAGCAGCCACAGCGGCTGCATCCCCTCTGCAAGAACACAGCAACCGCATTTCATCTGTGAACAAGCTGTGCTCAAGTAGCTCCATCCTCTGGAGAAGCCTCTGCTCTAAATGGAAAACTGTTGGGACCCTGCAGAGATGCAGATTTGTGCAGTGGCACAGACCTGCTGCTGCCTTCTACAGAGGCTGGGTTGATAAACTAGGCTTGTTTCTTCATTAGCTAGCTGAGCTGAGAAATACCTCCTCCAGGAAGCTACTTTCATCACTGCTGCACACCAAGAAAGCCAGAAGCGCTTTACATTATCTATTTGCAGCCCAATTGCTGGATGGCTGAGGAAGTCCTGCTGCGATCTGCTAGCACCTGGCACCGTTAGGAGGTTGTTGGTGGCATCAGCCAATGTTTCCTCAGGAACATTAGATTGTCAGCCCAATCTATATCATCTGATTAAGTCTGATTTGACTAACATCATTTCCTACTAGACATCTGCAGATTCTTACCTTATTCATTACCATGAGCACAGCTGCTGAGATAATGAGTGGGACACTCAGTCCAAGGAGGATATACTGCACGTATTCCAGCAGCGATGGGAGCAGCACCAGGTTGGTGTAAAACTGGTTTAGGACTGAGCCATCGATGGATCCGCTCTGCTCAAAAAAGCAGAGTTGTCAGTGGCATTTCCCTCCCATCCAGGGCGGACACAGACCAGCTGAACAATTCCTCTCCCCCTCCCCACTCCTGGCATAAATTAGGGAATTTATGCAAGATTCAGTCAGGCTAGAAGCTTTTACTAAATAGCTGGAGTCAGCCGGACATGCACACAGCTGGGGGCTGCACTCCCTGGCCCACATTAGTACAGGGGATGCTGGCAGCTCTGTCCAAGGCCCTGTTTAACCCCACATCTAGGGCAGAGCCAGAGATTTACCAAGTATAGTGCAGGGTTTGTTCAGCTCAGAGGGATTAATGACATAGCCAAGTATTGAAAAGCCTTCTGTTGGTGCTTAATTAGTCTGGCTGGCTTTAAGCTTTATCCAATGTGGAGTTTCCCCAACACTGGGTGATGGGGAAGCAGGAGAGGCTCTGCAGAATCAGGTCGAGGAAGGCAGCTCACCTCTGCAAACCACAGCAGCGGCAGGACCACCGGCTTAATCTTCCCTGTTTGACTGGGGAGGGGAAGAGAATTAAAAACAGAAACACATGCTTAGCTTTATGGTTGATCAAGCCACAGTTAGTGCCACAATTCTTTCCTAAGGGGATGGGTCTGACAGACTGACAGTGGCCAGGAAGCCAGTGTAAAGAGGTAGCAATCCCTGCTGCTTCAGTGAGCTGCTCCCACCTTGGGGGACCAGATCCAAGCTGGGCTTTTCTTGGAAGAGCAGAGTTTATGCTTCGATTTGGGTTGAACTGCCTGAAGACAGCATTAAGTGCCATCCCAAACCTGGGCTCCAGGGACACGAAACTCAATGAATCAGAATGCTAAAGATCATGTCTCAGTCACCTGCGTGGTACCATGGGGTGGTGCAGCCAAGTTGGCAGCATGGGCACTGTCTGCAGGTATGTGCCCCTCAGCCAAAGCAGCAAGAGCACACTCCCACCCTTGCGGATATTTAACATCTGGCACCACACAGTTTGGTTACAGAGACCTGTTTGCTTTCATAGAGCTGGAAGTGTCTGGAGACAGGTTTCACTGTTAACCCTGCGGGCAGAGTGTTTGGCCTCTCCATGTTGGGGGTACCACCTGAGAGGCAGGACAGCGCAGGTGAACAGCTCCTGCTTCACCAGGAGGAGCAGTCCATCCATGAGCTGCCCGGTCAGCAGAAGGAATACTGTCAGAGCTGAGCAAACAGGCAGCCACGCCTGCACTGCTAAAGGATGGCAGCTTGTGGTCACTGGAATGGTTGACATTTCAGCAGGAGCCAGCTGGCTCTGGCAGTCAGGACAACTGGTCATGGTAAAGCTGCTTCATCTTTGGAGAGAGTAAACTCTGCAGTGGCTCAGCAGCACTCCCTGCTCAGGAAAGGTAGATGGACACTTCTAGAAGGGGACTACTTACATTATATTAGACACCTGCTTTATGTACAGGTTCAGCTGGAGCTTGATGGAGCAATTCATGGGGATGCCCGTCATCTGCACAGGAAGACACCAACCAGTTCATCAATAACCTCTAAATGACTTTGTAGGAACCAACAGACCCTGTCTAGCAATACCCCAAGACCATGAAAATACCACACTTCAAAGCTGGGTCTGGTTGGCACCCATTAAGGCATTGGTTTCTCATGACTCCGCAGTTTTGCAACACATTTTTACAAGCAAAGAATTTTTGTTGGACTGTCCCTGTTTTACTCAGCAGCCTGCAGCTAGATAAGAATATATTTAACTTTACTATTATCAGTAGATGTTTGATACTGTAATAAACTTAATTAGATTTTCATAACTGCGATAAGAAAAGCAGTTAGAACCAGTGTCCAGATAAGACACGAAGTTTACCTTGCCTCAAGAGAGAAATCGGTTTTTAGCTTGAGCAAACATTACTGAATGTTTGGAAAAACTGATCATACACAACAGAGGCTGTGGGTGGAAAATCCCGAAGTCCCCTCCCCATCTGCAGCTGGGACCACACCGCCTCAGGACACCCCAACTCATTCCCTCCTCTGGAGTGGTGACTTCACCCTTACGCTGTAGATGCGTGGGGAGCGTAACACAGCAGCAGACCAGGGCAAAAGCAGCCAGTTCGGGGGGCAGGTTGAGAGACTGGAAGAAGCCAGACCAAAAATTGGTGGTGCCAGCTTGAGCCACAGTGTGGTCTGCAGCCTTTGGCAGCCAGTTCTCGTGGCAATACGTGTTTGCAGATTTGGGGCATAGCTGGGCTGCTGCCAGATACACCTCCTGGTGTTACAGACCTGAGTCAGTGGAAAGAACTTGACTGCAGTTATCGAAACAATTACGCTTATAATTAGTTCTGCAATTCCCTAGAAGCCAGACTAATTACTCAGTTAGTTTATGGCTTTGACATTTTTATCTGCACATGTCCTCGCCAGTCTTTGCACTATGGAACCTGCTCAAATCAATGCCATGAGAGCAGAGGAGCCACCACCTGCTGATGGCAGGCTCCCTCCCCAGCCTGGGCTGGCCCCTGGGGAGATGGGAAGACTCCAGTGGGTTCACTTACGGGGTGCACATCCAGGAAAAGCGCGTGCTGGTCCTTGCTGGGGTGCAGGCCCTCGACGGCACTCACCAGGGACGGGTCAGCGTTGTAGAAGTGAGGGTGTGAAATGAACATTGGTGCATCTAGATGAGATCAAAGGCACCTTAAGATCCTCCACACCCACCTGGGACACTTTGTTGATGTTTTTAAGCCTTTGCACTACCTGTTCTGAACAGGCTTTTATCCTTTTCTCCTCCCAGCCAGAAGGCTCCTTCCCTGCCCACAGGTTATCCCGTTGCTCTGGGAGGATTAAAACCAGCCACCTTCTCCTGCCATGCACTGCTCAATGCTGTGGTAACTCACTGTTCCCAGACACAGGTCAGGACACTACATCTGGATTCTCTTTCCTGCATGACCCACACTTAGCGTCCGAAATCAACATTTAATTTGGCAGTTACATGATCTGTCTCTTACTCACTCCCCTGCCTGCTCCCTCCCCAGCTCCCACTGTATCCTTGGGCATTCCCACAAATGCCAGGCTGTTGTAGGGCCAGGGACCAAAGGAATTTTGGGCACAAGGGTTTTCCTTCTTTCCCTCCTTGCTGAGGTGCCTGTGGAGTGCGTGCAGAGCCCAACAGTAACTTCCAGCACTCCAGCAGACACCAGAGCTGGTTTTCCAGACAGCCAACCTTGCATTGTGTCTCAGATTTAATATCTGTACGGCAGACGGGAGAAAAGGACTTACTGAGCCTACAGGTGCTGACGTTCTGGATGCCAGACTGCAGGCAGGGGCAAAAGCCCTCGTTGGGTGGATAGTCCGTGCCATTGGCAAAGAGGGTTTTCGGCGCCACAAAGCGATAGGTGGGAACACCCTTGAACTTCCCGGACTGCTCATACACCAGTGTCATGGATCTGGGTTTCAGTGGAGAAGGATCAGAATTAGCCCACATGTTCCCAGCCCAGAACTGGGTTCTTATCTTGGCTGGATAAGATGCAGTTGCAATGTAACTTAGACTTTGAGATCAAGATAAACCCTCAGAGAAGTGCTTGGGATGGGGAATAAGTATTTAAGCTTTTTGCTTTCCATGTTTTAAGCACAGATAAAGGGCTGGTCAGGACTAGCTACGGAGAAAAACCATAGGCTTATAAATCTGTTTGCTGTATCCAGGTGAGATTTGTTTAAAAGGCATATATAGTAATCCCCAGGGCAGCTCTCCAAGAGATAATACCCACTTTGTGCAAGCCTTGGCTCTGATGTGCTCTGTTACAGGGTATGGAGACTGCATAAATCTTTTGAAGCCCAACTCCAGCAATTGTCAGGGGAGTGGAAAATTTTATCACATGACACAGCAAGATTTTTTTTCTTGCTACAATAGGCTATTGATGTTACAATCCAATATTGCTACCAGCTGGCCAGGATCGATGCAAGTTTCCAGGACAAAAGTTTGCTCCCTTCACACTTGAGTGAGACTTGCAGGGATCACAGAATGGGTAAAGGGTCACAGAAGGGACCCATGACAGCCTAGGCCTGCCAAGGGGATGCTCATTCCTACAAGTGCCTCCTGACATCAGGACCAAGGATTCAGGGCATGTTGAGCAGTTACACTCATGCCTCTTGGCTCTGCTCACCTTCCAGGAGGGAGGCAGAGGCTGCTGTAGCATATCACCAGGGTAAAACCTTGCCTACCTTGCAGGGATAACCAAGTAGTTGCACCTCAGCATCAGCTGCACTCAATGTGCAAACAGCACAGGAGATAAGCCCTGCCTGTCCTGCAGCAAGGCAGATACACTTTTAGTCTATCAACCAATGTTTGCGACTCTGTGTGAACACTGAGACTGAGGCAGAAATTTGGGAAGAAGACACAGCAGCACCCAGTGAAGAAGCTGAGCCACTTCCTCCACAGCTCCGCCTGGCCAGAGCCTCCTGTGCTAACAGGAAACCAAGCTTGGTGTCCTCCACTTCACTAGAAGCATGCTTTGTTCTAGAGATTTCTGTAGTTTTACAGAAACAGCTATATGTATTTAAACTTTGGTTACAGGTAAACTTCCCTGTATGTTCCTGACTCCGGGTCATTTCGGTGTTTGCTGATGTCCCCTGTGCAGAGCAATTCCTGTGCTTGGCTTAGCTGCCTTTGTTTGTTCACTGAAGAGGTCATTCTTCCCCATTCAACATAAGCACTTGCTTGTTTTGCAGCACTATTTACAGAGCCTGAGTTAACACTAACTTCCCCAAGCTGAGCAAAGGGTTTTTGTGCCTGCTTGCCCTCCTTCCAGCCTCAGGTATATGCACACAGGGTGGCTCTGCAAGGTATTTTAGTCCCCATGTGATTGGCTAAGGTCAGGGTGTCTTATACAGGACAGACAAGCACAGCAGTGCATCACCCAGGCAGGGAAAAAAAAAAAAAAAAAAAAAAAAAAAAAAAGGAAACAAACAAACAAACAAAACACTAAGAGAGACTGGAAATAGTGGCACAAGTTCCCCTCTGACATAATTTCTACAAGGGTTTAGTAAGCTAAAAAAGTTCTGCAAACAGTTACAGCTGCATTTCTTCCTGACAACCCCTACTTCTCCTTCTCGCTGCCCACACCTTATCTAGACTGGTTGCTTTCTACTGATTCAACGTGGGCAAGTTGGACTCCTCCGGTGATCTGGCAGGTATTTATGGATACCGCAAGATGCTGATAATCAGACAACTGCACTGTTTGTTAGGCTCAGATACTGCAACCTCAAACCACAGCTGAACTTTAACTACAGAGACGGGCCCTGAGGCCTCTGCGTCACTGCACAGGTACTGTGTGCACAGCATGAGTGCAGCGTGTCCTGACACCTGCACAGGGACGGGCTGGCAGCTGTGGCCTCACCTGCAGGCATCAGGGCTGTAGAACTCCAGCGAGGTCGGGGACATGAACGGTGGCCACATCTCCCCCGACGTCCCATTGATCATGTTGCACCCGCTGCTCCGCCAGTAGTTCACCTGTGGGACAGGTGGAGAGAGAAGAGCTCAGAAGGATGAGCTTGCTGGAGGTTGGCTTCCACCCCTGCATGGGACATCTACAACCCTGTACTGCTGCCACAGCAGCTTGAGAGCGCAACACCAAAGAACGTCAAAGATCTTTCCCATCTTAAAGGTCTTTTACAACCTCAGTGATTCAGTGAGTCAAACATCTGCCCAATTAATGGAGAAAAGATCCACCACCTGCAGTGGTTGATGTGTAGATTCAGTTGATTTTAGTTAGGAGTGATATTCCACAAGGGAAGAATAAAGCATCCCTTTAACAAGGGTATTTAAAGTAACACCTTAAACACGGGCCACAGGAGCCTGAGACTTCAACGATTAGAGGCAACCAGCTCCAACAGCATTTCAAAGGGAGTCCAAGTGACACACAGGAGAAGCTGAATTTAATGCTTCCTGACAAGCCCCTTGCCATATGGCTGCCTCCTGGCAACTTCCTAAAACAGAAGTTGCAGCAGCTTAAGTCCTGTAGAAACTTGTCTTCAGACCTATGACCCAGAGAAAAGAGCACCCAGAATTTTCAGTTTATCTTGGTTTAGCACAGGCCCTGTATTAAAGGTTTGCCGCCTGGTACTTACCTTCTTTAGCCCATTCCATGAATCCACCATGTGAACTTGACTGATGTTCTTCATGCCTGTGTTCACTGTGAACAATCCCGAATGGGAGTTGTTAAACTGCAGAGACAAGAAGACTTTTTAATCCACTACACACACCAAGACTGCAAGACGTTACTGACTCTGTGTGCTTCACCAGCTCTAGGGGTGCTTCACATATTGTCAGCTAATTAACTTCTACTTAGTTAAGCACCTGAGCTATTCCCAAGCCCACTACTGCTGTGATTTTAGCATTCCCAACCAACACTTTACTCACCTCTATAAATAAGCCAAACTTCCCCTTGAAAGGAATCAGACCAGGAACAAGTGTATTTATTGTGTCTATAAGAGGGTCTTCATACCCCCACATAATCTCCCCCACCGTCCGGTTCATGAATGCCTCCTGTTTCATGCCAGCCAGGGCTACACTCAGTAAAGTCTTCAAAAACTCTGGCAGTTTTTCCATCATTACAGCTGCTCCCTGGGAAAGAAAACAAACCTCTGCAATGAGAGCCCCCATCTTTACCAGACAAGCATAATCTTTGGTGTTCAGCAAGATCCTTCTGCTGCTCCCATCTATAGCCCCAGAGAAATCCTCTGGACAAACTGAGGTTCTTTGTTTATTCCCAGTTTGGGAAGAAAGCAGTTGAGGGTTCACAGGCTTCATTTCCCCACAGGATGCTCAGGGGAGGTTGCATACTCAAGCCCAGCCGCTTTGCCAGCCCCTCTGGTTTCAGGACATGCACACACTGGTTTTGGAAGAGTAACAGCCCAACACAACAACTAAACACCCAGAGAGAAGAAAATTGCATTTTATAAGCTTAACACCTCATTGCTTGTTTAGCCTTAAGCCCTACAAGAAAGTAAGCTTTGATTTAGCATAAGGCTTCGCCACCCTCCCCGCAAGCTCAGAAGTTGGAACCCATCCAGGGAGCAAGCACTTACCATCATCAAAATGTTTGGCACAACGACATAGTCCTGTTCAGTGCCATTGGACATGTCTGGCTGGAAGAAAAGCTTACGGTACTCCAGGAAGGAAACTGTGTCATTGTCATGGAACGTGATGTTTGTTTTATACCTGTACTCCCTGCAAAGAGATGGAAGAAGTCATGGGAACTTTCCCCCAGGCAGAGCCCCTGTGGAGCAAGGATGGGCTGCACTGGCCTGGGCTTGTGGAGGAGACCAAACCCCGGGGAGAAGAGGGCAGCTGGGGAGGCAGAGTGCCGGGGAAGTGGTGTCAGCCTCAAACCCTGATCAGAGTTAGGGTCTAGCAGGAGGGATGGCAGCCCAGGAGCAAGGCATCCCTGACAGACTGGATACTTGCAGGCACAAAGTGTTCTTTCCCAGCTCATCACCCAGCCCACAAGAAGTTTGATCCTCTGTCACTTCACTTACAGCCATTGAAAATCCTGGCCCCATCAAAGAGGTGCCCAGATATGCAGAGCCACACCAAACTACACGCTAAAAACAACCTGCAAACAGGAGAGGACCAGCCAAGATGCCACAGGACCCACCATTAAGCCCACACTGATTTGCTCCCAAGCTCCCTGGTGGCTCCCAGGTTCAGGGCAGCACAGCATTGTAGCCTTCCTGCTCCTCGGGGCTTCAGGCCATCCAACTCCTGCACGCTGCCCAGTGCTCTTGGACTTCACTCCACACCACAGGTCCAGCCCAATCTCATGGAGGCTGCTATGCCCTGCCATAGCATGAGGTTCTCCCCAACACCACGAGCTTGTTACAGCTCCTGAAGGAACTGAAGCTCAACCCACCAGCAAAAACAAAGTCCTTTACTGTGGAGCCTCTATTTTACGGCCCACATTTGGGAAGGGCACTAATCTTGCTCAGCAGGAACACAAGGACACTAATAAGCTTTGCCCCTTTGTTTATTCTTATTTACAGTAAGTGAAGCCTTTTCCCCAAGCCAAGTGACTGATGGGATCACAACATACAGAACCCACATGGTGTGACCTGGCAAGCCCAGGGGAAACAAGGGCATATACGTACTGCCAGGTTTCCCCCCAACACTGCTCAAACAGCTTTGGATTAACCAGTAATCTTTCCTCATGAGCTTGCTTAGCCTGCTGACTTAACCTTGCCACATTAGGGTAGGCACTAACGTGTTAAATATGACTATTGACAGGTAAATTCACACTCTCAACTCAGCATCAACCATCACTTCATGTTTCAGGTGCAGAGAAGCATGTGGGGCTTCAGCCACCATCCTCAGCCATGGCAAAGAGACCCAGCCCTGCAGTAGGTGGGTCTGACCAAGTTTTAGTAGTCCATACTGGTTCTCATGACAAAAATGCTCTCGTTAAGCAGATTCTGGATCTCATGTTAGAAAAGGACCCGTGAAGTTTGATATTGAGGGGACTCCAGCTCCAGAGCTGGACTCTTAAATGCACAGTGAAGATGAAACGAGTACACTCTGAAGATGAGGGTCACCCACCACCACACCAACACTCCTCCTGCCTATGTGTGGACCTTATCAGCCCACGTCTGGCTGTCCAACAGGCCCCAGCACAGGAATGAGCTCCACAACACAGTGAAGAAGAGATGAGTTTTACCACCCCAGTGGCCAGGGGTCCTACTGGAGGCTTTAGCAAGATCAGAGCAATTAGAGCACATTTGGGTCACTTTAAAACCCTATGCCACTGGACTCACACCAAGTACACAGTGCCATGCCCTCCTGGCCAGAGGAGTCAGCCAGCAGCCTGTCAGGCAGCACAGGGACTGGGCTCAAGCTGAGCTGGACCACAAGTGGTCCCTGACCTGTACACGTAGGGTCCGCGCTGGGTCAGCACTGGCTTTGCTCCCCGGAGGACCTGCTTGGGGTTCAGCACTTCAAAGAAGTGCACAGACAAGTAGAAAGGAACGGGAATGACTTTCCAAATGTTGAAAGTGATGCTGCTGGGGTCGATCCTGACGTTCTGTAAGGGGAGAAAAAAAAAAAAAAAAAAAAAAAGGAGAAAAANGGAAGGGGAAAAAAAAAAAAAAAAAAAAACAAAGGAGAAAATAGGAAGTGAGAAAAGGAGTAAGGAGAGACAACCGTTGGGCTCTGTGGTTGCAGATAAGCATATCCACCCTCAGCTCCATGTAAGGCCCAGCTGAAGGCAACAGTTCCAGCAGAGGCTCTCCGGAGGATCCAGGTGTGTTATGCAGATTGAAACTGAGCTAGATCTAAACTGAGAACTTCTACATATGCAGAAACATCAAGTTTATGCCACAGGATGCCTGCTGGCTTATTTATTCAAGCTCCATTTTACAGATCCTACCCAGAGGATTTTAGAGTTCTTTTGACGTGCTGGAGACTCGCTCTGCACTAAACAAACCAGCACTGAATTATTCACAGCTCTGCATGTTTCACTTGCTTGGCAAAACAACCCTGTCCCAAAGGCCTTAACTCATGGGTTTGGCAGCTCCACACAGCCAGGAGCAGGCAAGGGCTGGGAGAAGTAACACAACTATCCTCACAACTGTTTGGGTACCAGCAGGGAGAGCCCATTAGATTCCCAGCAGATGAAGAACTGGGATGGCAACCCAGCTGTGTCCCAACAGCACAGGACACCTCTGATTCCTCTCAGCTGCCATCCTGCATTGACTCAGAGTTGATCATGAAGCAAGTCAAAAACAACACCCATTGTGTTTCCGTATCATTGTCCTGTTTGCTGGGAAATGCCTGCAGGAGCTCAAAGAGAACTTAAGCCCTCCTCAGCTCAGGAGCTGGCATCTGCATACATCTGCCTCCACAGGGGCCGCATTAGGGGCAACAGCCTGCTCCTTCTTGAACATGTACTTTGGGTGTGTTCCACCATAATCTTTTCTTCTGCAGGCACAAATCCTTGCCCTGGTTAGGTAAGTCAGTCAGCTTATGGAAGTGGGGTTGATCCACTATAACAGTGCCTTATAACAGTGCAGCTCAGCAACCCCACAACAGCTCTCCTGCTCTGGAGCAACTTGATCTGACTGGGCACGTATTTGCTGACACAGGGAATTGAAACAGGAGGCTGCCAAAGGCCTCCCCACAACACTCCACCTTTTTTTAGTCATTGCATGGCAAGGCTGGGCTACTCACAAGCAGCAGGGCTCTGCAAGCCCCTCATTCAAGCCCTACCCCCAAGCAGACACCTCCATGGTGCAGTGTAATCTACCTAACCCAGCAAACCCTTCCCACCTCCACTTCCATGCCCACATGCTGTTGGACAAGGGCCTCCAATCCGCTAGCCTGGAGGATTTCATGGCAAAGAAGTAGTGATAGGACACATTTTTATTTACTCTGCTCTACAATCCTGATTCTCAAGTGTCCAGCCAAGTACGATCAGGAGCATCTGCTTTCCTTTACTTGTTTGTTCTGTCTTGCACTCCCTGAATCACCTGTTGCATATGCATTTATTTATGTAACATGTACCCAGGCAGCACCCAGTACCCTTGAGTATTCCCAGCTCAAGGCTGCCCTTCCCAGCCCCCCCCAATCTGGGCACAGCAGCTCAAGGTGCTCCATAGGTGCTGCTAAGTAATATCCACTGACAGGGTAGCCTTGGAATTAAGCTACTTGTAGGTCAAAACAAACATGGTCATATGCCTGAAATAAAAATAGAGTATTTGTCAACTTAGATGGGTTATAAAGTGTCACTGAGATGTCTGACCCCTCCTGACCAGGATGATCTTTGTTCCTGAGGAACTGGTTACTGCCCATCGGCTCCAGACGGGACCACAAGAGCAGCAGCTCCACCGCAGTGCCCAAATTCTGCTCCTCCGGGAGGGAGGCTCCAGCCACCCTGATCAGTAAAACCGAGAGTCAAGGTTTCCCCTGCAGACTGAGAGGAGCAATCACACTGGGCGTCGATCAAACCTCACCCTCCACCTCCTCTCAACCACCCTCCTCCTCACCCTGCCAGAACAGCGAGGACAGGGCTGTCCACCCACTCCCAGCCTTCAGCCAGGACAGCAGCAGAGCTCCCAGGTGCAGCAGCGACGGGTGGCACGAGGGATGAGCTGATGCAGCCTCACTGTGTTCAAGCTCATACCTTATGGGCAAGTCTGTGGCATTCCAGCTGCTTCCACAGAGGCAATATCCTCAGGGTTTGCACAGCCAAGGCCGCAGGCAGCCCAGTGCAGATTCAGTTTCTGCAGTTGGGGCAGGAGATAGTAGAAACAGGGAACTTGGAGCCTGTGTCTTCTCCTACAGATTTTACCCAAAGATAGCCTTGAAATTACCTCCTCTTTGTAACCAAGTGCTTTTCCATCAGTAATCACCATCCTGACAGAACTCTGGATATGCAAACCTGCCCAAGCCCAGCCCTTTAAGCTCCCCTCACCCAGACTACTCTGAAGACCAACCCAAGAGTTTCAGTAAGCCCCTGGATATTTCTCACCACCCATCATCACTCAGTTATGAGGCTTAATGTGAAATGGAAAAAGTAAGAGCTCAGGGCCATTTTGAGTCATGTTGAAGATGTGGAGACCAGCGTTTGAGGTGAAGGGGGGAGAAACAAGGGTTGGTCTTTTCCTCATCTTCTGTTCTCATTGCAAGTTTCCAGGATTTAGCTAATTAGGTTGAAAGAATCAGGATTAGCTAAAAAGAGGGCAGAAAGGTTTTGGGAAAAAAAAAAAGAGAGAAAAAAGTAATTTCTGTTCTGCAGGGACCATCCAGCCTTTTATTTGCTGGTACCAGCTCCTGATCTCCATGAAACTGAACTAAGGTTTTTCTACTGTTTAATCCACAGGACTGTCTGGCTCTGCCCAGACAGCAGCACTTCCAGGGGATATGTTTAAGTAGGTCATTTTCGGCAGAGACTTTGCGTCACATGCAATGACAGCCATTGGCTATGAGGTGTTTGTTCACCTCTTTCGTCAGAAGCCCATTTTCAGGGGCTGACCTGGGTAGGTGGAAGCTTGGAGAAAGGCCCAGGCAAGGAGCACATCTGCTTTGGACACGGAGAAAACGGTTTGGCTAAATGAGCTCCACATCACAGGAGGATAACTGGGGTCCTGGCAGCAGGGACAGGAGTGTTGGTTCACAAGAAGTGCAGCAGTTACTGAACAGACCAACAACTCCATCCACAGACCCACACTGTGGGGGACAAACCCTCTTCAGCCTCAGGACCTCTCTCGGGGACAAGACAGGTCTTCTCAGAAGTAACTCTTTAGGTTTTCAGTCTAGGGGAGAGGACTCGGAAGCTGCTTAGGAGCTGCCCAAGGCTCCTTCCGAGTGCTACTGTACATCATTTATCCTGTTTCCACTTGTGAAAGCATCACACCAGCGTACACGCAGACTGACAGTCTGCTCATCTACTTATGAAAGGAACAACTGGTGCTGCAGGTAGAGACAGGAGGGATGGGAGGAAGGGCTGGTGCCCAGGGCGATGCTCAGCTCAGCACTGGGTGCCCAGCCAACTCCAGGGATGCAAGGAGCCCTCGTTAATCAGGGGTGGGAACCCGCTCATTCCGGGCACGTTTGCTGTCGCCAGGGGTAAAATACCCCAGGGGTGGAATATCCCAAACACGGATTTGCTTAGAGTAACATCCTGAGGCCGCTCAGAGCTGCAGCAGCGACACTGTCACCTCCTGTGCTCGGCTGCCTCAGGCTCTCGGGACCGCACTGCACAAGGGAAACGCGCCCACGCACCAGCCCGCACCGCACCGGCTCCGACACACCGCTCTCCGCACCGCCACCGACCCCGCATCCCGCACCGACACCGACACACGCCGCTCCGCACCAGCACCGACCCTGCATCCCGCACCGGTACGCCCCGCTCCGCGGCGACACCGGAGCTGCCCAAGGCTCCTTCCGAGCGCTGCTGCACATCATTTATCCTGTTTGCGCTCGTGAAAGCATCACACCCGCATCCCGCACCGGCTCCAGCACAGCCTGCTCCGCACCGCCACCGCCCCTGCAT
>VZRE01001175.1:636497-653833 GCA_013396775.1 Cephalopterus ornatus
CACCCACACGGGGAACGAAAATGCTTCTGCCGAAACCCGGGATCGAACCAGGGACCTTTAGATCTTCAGTCTAACGCTCTCCCAACTGAGCTATTTCGGCGGGCGACAGCGCCCTCGCTGGCCGCGGATACGACCCCGCCCAGTTCCCCCCCGGGGGCCGCTGCCCGGCCGTGCTCGCCCTCCCGCGCGGGTCCCACCCCCACGGCGCCACTGCCCCGTCCCTGGCGTGTCCGGGGGGTCACAGACCTCCCCCGGTACTGATGACCACTCCGCGGTCCACAGGTACCACTCCTGGCATGCCCTGCTCTAGCACAAAACGCGGCCATCCTGGTTCCCCCCCGCCCCTCTGGCGGGGGGTGACGCGGTCCTGTAGTTCCACGGCCACGTCATGGACAAAACCTTGCGCGGGTCCGCCCGCAAAAAGCGGCGTGTGGGGACAAAATTTACCAGCACCTCCCCGTCGGGGAATCGAACCCCGGTCTCCCGCGTGACAGGCGGGGATACTCACCACTATACTAACGAGGACGGGCACGTTAAGTTTGTTTTTTGCCTTCGACTATAACGGTGCGGCCCCGCCCCAGGCGGAACTGCTGCCGTTCTCCGGGCTGCTGCGGTTCCNCCGCCCCAGGCGGAACGGCTGCCGTTCTCCGGGCTGCTGCGGTTCCCGGGGCCCCGCGCGGGGCTGTGCGGGGCGAGGGAGGCGGGACGGGCGCGAGAGAAATGCGGGACGGGCGCAGTGTGGGCGCCGGGCCCGGCGCGCGGGTGGAGGTATCTATTTATTGGTGGTACAGGACACTGCTGTCAGTGAGGGGATGTAGCTCAGTGGTAGAGCGCATGCTTTGCATGTATGAGGCCCCGGGTTCAATCCCCGGCATCTCCACTTTTTCCCCCCTCCTTCCCCACCCTGTGAAGCCCGCAGGATTTTGCTTTCTCTGGCCCCGTTTTCTAAATTAGGAGCCACGATTTCCAAATAAGTTCCATAATCGCGTTTTGGTTCTTTTTTCCTTCCCTCCCCCAAGCACTGAGCAGTTTGCAGACTTCTGGTGCAATTCTTGTTAGAGAAGGGCAAGAATCCCCAGCATCCGCCTGCCTGTGCCACCAAGCCCAAAGGTTCTGTCTGTGTTTGGAGCTGCTGATACAGGTGAGAAAGTGTCTACACAGATCTGAAATCCTGCTCCCTGCAGCATCCCACAAACAAATAATTCTCCCATCCAAACCAAGAACTTTACATATTTATTATAGTTCGTACGACTAATATAGTCCAAAGAGAAACTTCTGATTAAAAAAAAAAAATTCATAAAATACAATGGATAAAATTATCCAAACATTAATATTACAAAATACCAGCCAAACAGCTGGTAGGACTTCTGGGAACATGAAGGACTTCCCAGAAAAAGAGAATAACACCTGGCTCTCCTACAAAAAGGTATCGCTACAGTTGGTGAGTCCATCTGTGTCAGATTTCCAGGGAAACCCTTGGAAGACGTCAAAACACCTTGGAGAAAAGAAGTCCATCAAGACCAGTCACACTGGTGGCCATTTCTGGGCGAGGTCACCATGCATGGCTTCAGGGATCCACTGACGGTAGGCTGAGAGCAAATCTGGAATGGAAGCGGAGCAGTCAGACAGCTCTGGGAGTCAGGGACTGGGGTGGTTTGGCTGGAAAAACAAGGTCCTGTGGGATCACCCCGCTGGGAGCAAGAACCAGCCTTGCACCACTGGGATGGTGCTGGAGCTTGGACACTTGCATGCAGATGTAACAGCAGCCAGTGGGGGAGAATTACTGTGAAAGTCATCACTGCATCACTTTGCTGCCGCTTCTACAAAGAACTCTTATAATCTGGTACCCAATATTGAACAAAAGCCATTTTACCTTGGAAAAAAATTTTCTTCACAAGAACCAAAGGCAGAGCATTACTGTTTCTTGTAAGAAAATAGGAAATATTTGGAGCTTATCAAGTGAAATAGTCTATTTTTTAAATTATAATTCAACCGTGCTTGAGGTACTCCACTGATAATTAGCAAGCAGAACACTTACATTTAGGATTTTTCTTCCAGGCAGCCAGTAAAGCATTATGATTATCGCAATTTTCTGCAACTAGAGCCTGCAGGAGGGATTCTGTCCTGGGCTGAAGTCTGAATCAATAAAATGGTGCAATAAAACAATGTTCATTAGCACAGTTTAGGTCAACTTTCTGAATTCACACTCAATGTTTTTAAAAGGCTAAATACAGATGTATAAACACATAACTTCTGCACAGAGACGCACCACTGGCTCAAGAAAGTCCACTATAAGTAGTTTTTTCTCCAACCACAACTTTTTGTGGTTAGAAGTAGCAGCAGGTTGCTCTTATGTCTGCTACGCAGCTGCAGAGCACCAGGTAAAGCAAAAAGGTCCCATGCTGAGCTCTCTGCATCGACCAAAACAGGGACACACATGGTCACTGTAGGACCCTCAGGTAACATCAGTCACTCTTAACTAAGTCTTCCAAAATCCTTCCATCCATCAACTCCATGAGGAGTCATAGAAGACTCAGAGAAAGTTTATTTTGGTAAGTGAGAGGAGGATGAGGGGAGAGAAGGTGACAGCTGACAGCCTTTTGGAGGGTCACAGGTCTCTAAATTTGATCAAAGCCACGGTCTGTTTGCAACGTGGTTTTGAAAAGAAAGGTAGAATAATTGGCCAAAGGCCAAACTGCAAAGAAAAGCAAGATCTACAGCAGTGCTCATCTGGCCATTCCTCACAGCTGTGAGCAGCACCTGTGAGCAGCAGGGCAGAATCAGTGCCCAGCAGGCTGCGTGTCCTCCCACGCTGCCCTCACAGTCACCCAACTCTCCTGAGACACAATTTTTCTTGGTAAGAAAACTAATTTTCCTCGCCCTGCAGCTACAGCCAAGATCACTATCTACAACACCCTTCCCAGCATTGAATTCTTTTAATTTAAAAAGGAAAGTGAAAACCTGAGATTTGTTTTTAACAACTTACTTGGACCATGTCTTCAGCATTATGAGGGGACTGGACAGCAGGCACTGGCTGTAAGAACCCAGCTTTTTAATGACCTGGAAGATTTTTTAGAACAAGGTAAATTAATTGTTCTGTGGAGACAACCATCCATCACCTTGCACTACTATAAATTTCCATCTCATATTCTCTATTACCATCTCTTTCCTATCCATGTCTCCATACCAGTCTTATCCTGACTGGCTTGTTGGACAACTCTTGTGCCTCAGAATGGACAAAGACGTGAGCTACAACTTCTTTTCCTTTGCAAAAATGATACCTGAATTTGGGGGTTTCTTTCATTCAAATACTGATTTTCATGCTTTTTTTTTTTTTAATTTTAAAGGTATCTTCCCCAACACACACCCACAGCAAACTCCTCCATCCACCAGCAAGTTATAAGCAATAGCACACACAAAGAGATTAACCACAAAAAAACATTCCCCTCCAGAAGTGGGGCTAAAAACTTATTGCTAACATCAAGGAAGTGATGCAGCTGGAACACACTCACCTTTCCTTCAAGCAGGAACCTGGCAAAGTATTTGTAGCGATCAATACCTTCTGGATAATCAACTTCCACAGCAGGGAGCTGCCAGCTAACACGATCTGGAAACAAAGATCACACCACGTCTTCTAAATGCCTGACGAGAAGGGCACATTTCCATGGAGGTGCCAAGAGAAGTGGGAAGGACACTGCCACCACCCAGACTTCACACAGCAGGAGCAGCGGGCTCCATAAAATGCCCGTTTCAAGGGGAAGATGCCAATATTCAAATGCTATGAACCCCATGGAGCTGTTCAAACCACTGTTAAGCTTCTTGGAACAGCCCAAGCTGAGCTTGGCCTTTCTGCTGTGCTGACAGCCCTGTTAAACTACCATCACAGTGACAACAGGGCAGCTCTCAGACAAAACTACTGAGAGACACTTTAAGACACTTACAAAAGACACTCGGTCTGTGACATCGAACTCGGCCTCTTTTGGGGCAGTAGAAGGGAGGAGGGTTTTCCAGAGGCTTCCCAAAGTGGCAGTATGGTGGCAACAGGGCAGGAATCCACTCGGGTTCGACTGCAGATACACCTTAGGAGGGAAACACACACTGAATGCAGGTTTGCTGCCAAGGGCCACCACTCACTAGCAGCCCCACAAGTACGTGATCTCATGTCATGATCTCATCTCCAAGGATTTACCTGTCTCATTTTTCAAGTCAACTTTTTTATGTTGTAAAAAGCTGTTCAGAAACCAGCAGAGACCAGCCCTGTCAGCTATTTCAGAAGCCGAGCTTTGCTCCAGCCAACTCTACTACACAAAGAAAAAACACAGGCCAATTTATCCCCCGATCCAGATCTAGAAAGCATAAGGATCCAAATCCTAGGTGTCACAACCACTCTGTAAGGAGAGCATTCCACAGCAGGGAAACACTCTGCCAAGGAACTTCTGAGTTCCTCACCAGACCTTCAGCACAAGCTGACCCACAGTAGCCTCACCTTTCATGTACAGCTTTGTAGTCTCAACAATTTCTTGATACACCACAAACTCTGGGAGTTCTTTGAAGAGGACTGAGCTTGGGTGGATGAACACTGGGTCCTCCAGGAGAGCAGTCTGTAAGGAAGCAAAGATTGAAGCACAATAAGATGAGTTACTGGCAATCTAATTCCTTGGTTGCATCTAATTTCAGTCTCAGATGTACATTTATATGGTTTCCTTAAGTGATGGAGGTTTTTAATAACCACATCATTTTCTGCAGGGGAGGAGGAATTCAGCCCAATCCAGCTGCTTACCTTGTAGGCATTTTTCCACTTGTCATCCAGAAGCTCTTCTGCCTGAATCCTGCGGGCAACATGATCTCCGAGCCCTGCCAGCACAATCTGCCTCAAGTATGTCACTTGAGCTTCTGTTGGGGGCTTCATCTTTGGATCTACATAGAGCCCAGCATCTGTGCAGACAGAGTTCACTGCAGGGAGAAAGAGGTGAGATGAGTCAATAGGAAAAAAAAAAAAATCAGCTCAGTTGACGTGTCACCCCCCAAAAGAGAATAAACACAGCAATTGCTCTCAAAACCCACTTACCTGCTGTTGTCAGCTGCCCTCTCAAGCGCCTGATTTCCAGCATGGCTTTGTATCGGAGCCCGTTCTCTTCACAGAACTTGCGGGTGCACCCAGCGAACTCGCAGGCCCCCACTGCCCCTGGGAGTGAACAGACAGGTGGAGAAAATGGCTTAGCTGATCGGTTCTCCAAATTAAACCAACAGTGGGACAGCTCTGACACGGTTAACAAATGTATTTTGATGTTCCCACCTGGAAGCAGCCTGGGACACTGGCAGGTTGCCCAGAGGAACAGTCTAGAAATTGCACCACTCAACTCAGCCCTACAGCACGAGGATGCCTTTGGTTGTACAAAGCTGAGGGCTCAGGGTGATGGAGGAGAATAGAATGAAGTTAATGGTGAAGGGAAATCAGTACCTAACATCACCATGAGGTCCCCCAGCTTCTGCATCGGGCCCTGCCCAGCCCAGATCTTTTGCATCTGCAAAAACCTCGCCCTCTTCCCCTTCAGCTGGGCCGCCTCTTCCTCACTTACTGCCGGCCTGAAAGAAACACAGAACAACATCAGCGAGTGCTGTGTTTAAGTGCAGAGGGGCCCCAACATGAGAGGCATCAGCTGTGAGGGTGATGCCTCCTGTAAGGAGGGTGCCAGGCTCATCCACTGACCTGTCAAACTCTTCGAACAGCTCCCGGACAGTCATGGCAGACACGATGGTGATGGTGTAGGGCAGGCAGTCGTGCTGCCTGCTCAATGCCAACATCTTGGCATAGCGGGGGGCTACAGGAAAAGTGGCCATTATTCTGCCCAGGGGACTAATGGGGCAGCTCAGCTTTGCTGCCAGCTGCTGCTTCAGCCTGAGGAAGGAAGAGGAAACTCATGAAATGAAGTAACGTCTGATTAGAACAAGTCTGCGTTCTTGGCTTTGGCAGCCCAATTAAACTGCTGTGTTTTCCTCAGGTTTTGTTATGTGCTGGTTGCAAAGGCTGCAGGAAAGACTCCTTTTCCTCATGCCGCTCCCACCTGCCCTGCAGGGCACACTCCCAGCACAGTCTTTCCCTGCCCAAACATAACTGGGGGCAGTAAAACAAACAAAGGTGACCCAGAGACTGAAATGCTGGCAGTTTCTGTACCAAAGCCCACCCTTGGATGCGAGGGCTGAGATGGAAAGGAAGTGGGAGGACAGCAGCGCCCACAGGCTTGACAGACAAGGAAATTCATGGGGGACCATAGACATTACCTTCCCGTCACAGGGGGTTCCTTCAGGGCGCCCAGGGCTATCAGCAACTCCTCAGCTGCTGCAAGTGTTTCCGTGGGAGGTGGTGTTGGGAATGGGAAGTTGATTACCTACAGATGTCATGAGAAAAAGCCCATCAGTACATCACTGACACAGCGCCCACTGAAAAAAAGTCTGAATGCAGTAAAAAGCTTTGGAAGGGAGTGAAATTCTCCCCTCTGGTTGCATGTGCCAAAGTAAAACATTTAGGATGTTTGCCAGGAGCGAGAGGAAAGGACACATAATGGGAGGAAATGCTTAGAACAAGAACATTAGGGAACAGGAATACCAGAGTCACCCTTTGCTGCCACCGATTGCAGGCACCGCCTAGGGCAGGCTGCTCCAAGGTCTAAATTTCAGTATTGTGCTTTCTGAAAGTGCTCCAGTATCTCCAAAACACAAACCCCTGTTTGGACAGGGGGTTTTTGTACCTCTAAGAACATAAGAAATCACTTATTACCTGAACAAACATGTCTGTTAAGGCCTGCTGGAATTCAGAGCAGCTTCTGCAATTTGCAGAACCAAAATCAAGTCTCAGGATCCTAATTTCTAACGCAAGGCGCAGACTCAAGCAATGATGATAAAAGACATTTCTCTTTGTTTCTGACTCCTAGGGGCAACCACTTTAATGAGTGCTGTAGTACAAAGCCACTTCCACCTCACCTTTTCTATATTTAATGCCTTCATTTGCAGAATCAAGTCTTCTACCGGTCGCTTTGTTATTTCTGGAGCAGAAAATTTCTCAAAGTCCATGAAGACTGCTGAAGAGTATAACCTAGTGGACCAGAAGTGTTGCTTAGAGTCTTAAAAGACATCTTAACTCAAAAGATACGCATGAAAAACTGGCAAGGGATTTAAAAAAATGCTGCTGGTGGGTATTCTTTACATAACTATGTCATTATTTATGATGCATATGCCTTATTCACAAGTTAGCTTGGCTTGGAGTTAAATCCATCCAGCCATGGTTAAATCTAATCTGGCCATGGAAATCAGGCTTCTCAGCAAGAGAAAGGCCCTTGAGAAGCCAAACTGTCAAACAATACCACAGTTCACGCTTGGCTTTTACCTCTCCTTTTGAACCAAGGGCAGAGAAACCCAAAACATTCCAGGCAGCACTAGACCCCTGTGAAAGGGGCAGCAGGGCGGGGGAAGCTGGCGAATTCCCACTGACCCTTCCAAGGGCTTTTTTGTTCCCCCCCAGCAGGCAGCTGACCTGTAGCAGTGCCCCGGCTCGGTGCGGCCGGCCCGGCCCGCCCGCTGGTTTGCCGAGGCCTGGGATATCCAAGTGACTCTGAACGACGAAACCCCGGTGATTTTGTCGTAGAAACGCTTCTTGACCTTCCCACAGTCCACCACGTATTTGATGCCTGGGATGGTAAGCGATGTTTCAGCCACGTTGGTGGCCACAACACACAGTCTGGTGCCAGGAGGAGGAGCCCTGAATACCTACAAGAGACAGATGGGCCTGTGAGGTGCAGCGCCAACAGCGGAAAAGGGACAGGCAGTCGGCTTGGATGGGCTGCAAAGGGATGATGGTGCATATGGCACTGCAGGGGAAATCCAGGAGTCGGAGCTGAGACTTAACTCTTTGTCTCCAGCTCTGGAGCTCTCTGTCGAGCTCTGTGAATCCTCAGAAACACCCAGAGGCTCCAGGCGGGGCACACGCCATGCTGCGTTCAGACACACCGCTGTCACCGCTGAAGCCAAGAAGGAACACAAGAAGCTGTGCAAACTGCCTCTTGGCAGCAGGATCCCAATGTGCCTGTGGCCAGGGCTGATTCTGACATGCTGCAGGACTGTCACTTATAATCACTCCCAACCTACTGAACTGGCACATCAGGGAGACACCAGCCCACGCAAAGCCTGCCCCAATCCCATCCCAACCTGCTCATTGGGCCATTCAAGTCTGCTCACTGAGAAATAGTCCACGACGGCAATTTTAACTCACTTGTGACTTTAGACAATGATGATACATGAGTGCCACTCACTGTGGCAATAAATCCTTTACCTTTGCCTGTTTCTCTGGTGCCAGCAAGGAATAGAGTGGGAGCACATACAGTGGGAGGGATGAATCAGATTTCTCATCTGTGAAGAAACAAACCCACATTTCAGTACACGGCACGTCAACTTCCAGGCTTAGGTCCCAACATCATCTCCACAAACACCACTTCATCAAAACCAGTAAAGTAGTTGGTATAAAGCTGAAACTGGAAAACCTTAACAGCTTTTCCACAGGTCTGCTGTGGTATCACATCAGTTCAGCAAAGGACAACCAATTAATGCCACCCATTTCACAGGTGACAGGAGATAATGGTCTTTTCTCTCATATGGGCCAAACCTTCTTCTGAGTCTCCATCTCCTAAATCCAGGTCAATATCAGACCCTGCAGCATCATCATCAGTGTCAGCATCTCTGTCTTCATCTCCTTCATCCACTGGTACCACAGAGTAATTGTTCAGATCAATTTTGGGGAGTGTCTGAGAAAGACAGGAAAGACAACACTGAGCGTGAGGCGGGGACACAAACAGCACTTTGCATTGCTTTGAAAGCAAAGCTGAGAACTTACTCCAAACATCTGCTGACCTGAAGGTGACAGAGGAATCGCGAGATTTCATTGGTATTTTAAGATTCAGCATTTGGTAACTGTGACGCTCAGAGGGGAGAAACCCAAGCATTTTAAACAGTATTTTGTGCCAAGCCAAGCTTCTTCACCTGGAGGACGGTTGGAAAGGGTAAAATTTCTTTACTTCAGGCCCCTTCAGCTACCAGGATAGAATATCTATAGCACCAAGATCTCCCACTTAGAAAGTGCATTCAGGACGTGGGCACAAACCAAACACTATCCTCGGGAAGAGATGCATTAATCCCAATTTTGGGTAATAAACAGTGAGAAGAGGAGCAGCCCTGGAGCCAGCAAGTCTGGAACTCCCTCCATTAAGGTTTCAGTGGTCAGTACTCAATCTGAATCCATCTCCTGCGATAACATCCACAGTGTTAGATCTCTGCTGCACACTGCTGATGCTGCATCAGGAGGGCAGTACTGTTGGAACTCCTGAGGGGACACATGTAGGCTACTGTTTGCAGGGAGGGACCTGCTCCTTCCTGCCTCTTGGAGGAGTTCTACCCATCACACATTACCATAACTTTCCTCCGCTTCCTTGATTTCTTAAATTTTCTCATCTCTTCTACCGAGTCTTCTTTGTCATCCTCTCCCACTGCAAAAAGAGACAGTGGAACAACTGTCAGCTGAGCATGCTTTCCTCTTGGAAAAGGTAGTGGGAGGAGTCTGGTCCCACTCCCACCTTTTTGAGATTGCAAAGCGTCACAGTGTGAAAGAAGCAAATAGTCATACTGAAGGCAGAGGGGACAAGGATGACACACAAGTTTAAGGTTACAACTCCATTTAGGAACTATACAGAGGATCATCAGCACACACAGCAATTGTATGTCTGGAGGTTTAGGAGGCAACTAGCTGAGCTGTACAAGAATTTCTTTGGAAATTCCAGTATCTGAAAATAATAGTCATCAATAAGCAGTAGCATTTCCACTTTAATTCCCAACAGAGTAAGTGAAGAAATGCAACGGATCCTGGGGAACTGGAAGAGATCAGAAACCTTTTCCCCAGCTCAAACCAGCACAAATTTAACAATCAGCCATGAAAATCATCCAAAATTAACCGTTTCCCCAATCCTTGTTTTCTGTGTTTTTAAAATAAAAGCTAATTTTTTTAGGTGCAATGCAAACTCACTTCTCAGTGGGATAAATTAAAATTTTAACAGTTTCTACAGCATTACCTGCAGGGTTGTTTTTTTGGTATGGGAAGGCTTTCCTTAGCCTTCTACAGAGAGAGTGAACTTCTGCCTGGCCTGTTAAAAACACCAGAATCCCACCTGCAAGAGAAGAAAACACTAAACCCCAGCACAGGCATTTCACCTTGGAAAGCTTCAGATCTTGTTTTTCATAAAAGACAGGTCAAATATACTGTCACAAGAAGGGACAGGGTGTTTGACAACATCTGCCTCCTACCACTCTCTCAAGTTAATATAACTATGATTTAGTTGAACGGTTGCTTTCATAAGAAAAAGTAATATAAATAAATACTTCATTGAAGTCCCATGTTCAGCTGACAAAAAACCTCACCCCAAAACAAAACAAAATATCCTAAATACCTCCCCTTCCCCCAAAAAAAAACCAACCCAAAAAATTATAGACATGGCAAGTACAAACAATTTGAGAGGTTCTCAGCAGTGACCTTACCTGAGGGCAACATTCGATGGATTTTACAGACCTTTCTGAAGCACTCCCCACTGTAATCATCCAGGGGGGTTTTCTTGTTAAAATGAACAGTTACAGGGAATTGCCTTGCATCTACCTGGAGAGGAAACACAAAGAAAGGGTTTGTTTGCTGTCATAGCTCCAGCACAATCATTGCAGTGCTCATTGGCACAACTAGGAAAGCTCATCCTCTATTTTTGTTCAGCTCTTGGTTTTGGTAGCTACAGAACACCAGACCTACAGAAATTATCGGTGTTGTCCACTCTGAAGACCATTAGGCCAAACAAGAAACCAAAGCTTTTCTCCCTTTTAGATCATCAACTCAGACTGAGGCTTTCTAGTTCTCCTGAACTTACAGGTTTTCAAGATAATAAGGTTCTGCCAGGGCGGTTTTCTGATAAAAGTGGAAAGAAAAACAGCCAGTCCCAAAAGAAACAATAGCCTAAACAAAATAACTATTTTTAAATTGATATCTGAAAGATATCAGCACCAACTGGAAAGATAAGAGTGCCCCTATTTTGTAACTGGTTTTATAAAGTCTGTACTTGAGCCGGTACATCTGAGGCAGATGCCAGGGAGAACAATACCTGAATTACAGGAGGTTTAACAGAAAACAGCCTGTTGTTGTCAGTGAAATCTTCCACACGAAGCGTGGCCGACATGATGATCAGCTTCAGGGGCAGCCCTTTCTGCAGGGACACAAATCTGTCACTCTGTGCCCCAGACATCTCCTCCCAAGCTCTGCTGTTGGCAGCTTATGCCAGTGCAACAAGCATTTTGCTCTCTACCAGGCTGCTGGCATTCAATTATCTAAGTCTCGAGCTGGATGTTGCCTGAAAAGTCATCTGTTGGTACTGATATGTACTGTTTCCCCCTTTTTGCAGGCTCTGTGCTTCTTTGATCATACAGAAAGACAAGCACATAATGTGTTATTTCCTCGTTTCTGTCAGATTTCCATGAACTTCCACACCACACAGAGTCCCTCCTCACACAGAGGCATGTCTAACATGCCCCTCCCCACACCCGTGTCTAATACAGGAACACTGCTCCTCTCACCTTCTGGCGAAGGGGCACGATGCGAGACAAGAGGCCTATCAGGATATCTGTGTACATGCTCCTCTCGTGGGCTTCGTCAATGATAATGACTTTGTACTTGGAAAGCAGAAAGTCCTGGGAAGAAAGATCAATTTCACCACAGGAAGCCTCAACCAAGGACGTCTTTCAGTCAGAACACCCTACAGCTGCACAAACACCGACTCCCCATCCTCACAGCGGCATCTCTCACACATCTGAGCACAGTTTCATGTGTTCTCTGTACAAGAAACAGCCTAGTTTCCAAGAGTCTGTTCCTCACTCTCATTCTACGCAGCAAGATAAACTTTATGTTTAGGGACTTGGGCAGGAATATCAAGGGTTGAGATGAAATACACCTCTGGTGCTGAAAGGGATTTCATTTTGAAAGTTTGGTGGCACATCCACGCAAAGCAACTGGCCTCTCTTCCAGCCACACAAAACAATCCCCTTTTTATAACACTGAGGACAGCAACCTACCTTCTGAATCTCTTTCAGCAGCACACCATCTGTCATGAACTTGATCTGTGTTTCATCTGTAACATTCCCCTCGTATCGGATTTGATACGAAACCACTCTGCGAGGAAACACCAGGGCACCCACAGGAAAAAAGCACAGGGAGAAACAGAAAAGTTCATGACCTACATAGAACACCTCGGTGTCATCTTCCAGCGAGGTCTCAGCTGTTTTAGTGCTCACCTGTGTGACAGGTTCATTTCCTTAGCGACTCGCTGGGACATGGACACTGCAGCCACACGCCGAGGCTCCGTGATCCCAATGGTCCCGTTGGAACTAACGGGGCGAAGGAAAGAAAAGGACGGGTTGTTTTTATTAAAGAGGAAAGAATCTAGAAAGATGACAACGGGATTTCTGCACAGTGGCTCTAGATCAAGTAGCATCACTCACACAGTATCATTTAGACACAGTTAGAGAAGGAAAAGACAGAAAGGAAGCTTTGGGTTTCCCGAATATATTACATGTGTACTGATCTGAAGATGCATTAGCACAGGAATTTTTTTCTCCACATGTTATCCCTGCAATTCCAGCTCACTGAACTCCAGTCCCCTTGGGCATCCCTCTGGCATTGGGGTCCATTTCAGAAGAACTCAGGCTGGGGCAGCAGCACAGAAGCTGATGCAGCTCCCAAGAAGCACCTTATGAGGTGCCTGAGATCATAAATCTTACCAAGTGCCATACGAACCGCAGCTATTTTCAAAGCTGTTCTTAAGAAATACACACATTGCCTTGCAGAGGTAAAACCAGACCTCTGAAAGCAGGGGCTAAACTCTGTGAGACGGGCAGACAATAAAGCCCTTCTGCAGAAAACAGGCCAGGAGCTTTTAAGAAAATTTTTACCTTACAGGTTTCAAAAGATGACTTGTGCAGAGAGACTTCTGCAGGTCAGTCTCATTCCCCTCAGATTTCCTAAAAGCCCACTCAATATGGCCATTATCACTGCACAGGGAAGACCAGATGCAGTTCAGCCATACCAGAAGTGACTGAGCTGTGCTTGAATTTTCCTAATTCCATCTGCTGGATATAAAAGCAGATTCCTACCTGGCATAACCAGCTTCATAGAGAAACTGAGGCACTTGTGTGGTTTTCCCGCTTCCCGTCTCTCCGCATATGATCACAATGGGATTCTCGTTAATGGCTTCCATGATGACTTGCTCTTCAGCAAGGATCGGAAGTTTTAGCCTTGCTTCCTAAACAATACAAAACACATATTTTAGTTGCATTGTTTCTCACTGCTTTTTTGTTTTCCCCAGGACTGAAAACTGTTACCTTCCTCAGACCATTAGCCCACAAAAAAGAATTCTGCAAGCTTTGTGGCTCGGAAAGCTCTAAGCCAGCTAATATAACACGAGCGTGTCCGAGAACCAGAGTCATCAAAACAGCTTCCCAGAAAGCATCTGGCAAGCCCTGCACTTTTAATTTGTGAAACTTCAGAGTCCCTTGAGTTTCTTAATATAGCACTTCAAGGCAAAACTCATTTCACAACTGTCCCAACTGTTCAGACACATGCAGAGCTTCTCCCATTTCTACAGGACGCTCTCGCTACAACAAATGGGATGAAACCATCCAGCACAAGATACAACACAGTGGAGAGCTAAAAGAGACTTCACAAGATTTTCCAGTGAAGGACGATAAATGACTACTAATTGATTTTATATATAACACCAGAGACAAACTCTTATATTCTAAAACAAACCCAGTTTTCCTACTGCTAGATCCGAGAGGCTTAAAGCTCAGATCCGAACACCCTGTCTGAACAAGGGCACTCTGCTGCTGGGCCAGATTAGCAAGAGATGCAAGACAATGCTACAGTGTCTGCAGGGGCCCAATCCGATGGAAAATACCACCATTCCCAACACCTTTGACGAGCGCTGTACTGTTCACAGAGCCTCACCTGAATCTCAGGAGACCTGTCCACTGGGATGAACACTGCAGGCTTGCAGGATGGTTTCTTGGAGGCTGTCTGGGAAGCTGGAGCACTGGGACCAGCTGGAGGCTGTTCAACTACTGCCTTCCTGGCTCCTTCCTCTGGCTTTTCAGCAGCACTCACATCACTGGCTAAGCACTTCTCAGTTTGTTTCCTCTCTTCCTCCTCCTCCTCAGAGCTACTGGGCTCTTCCTCAGGCTCTGATTCTGAACCTGAGCTGTGCCTTCTCTTGTTGGCACCACTGATGCTCCTGATCTTTTCAGGTACATCAGTCCTTGGCTCCTGCATCACCCTAGAACAAAACATCCACACGTGAACTAGGTTTTGGTCAATATTCTCCAGCACCTCAAGCCAGACATGACTTCCACACAAACCAGGATCTCCATTCCCAGAGGCTTCCACAACTCTGCCAGGTAAAGCCTCAGCTGACCTGATCGCTGGATTTTTATCTAAGCAGGTGCTATCCTGGTATTTATTAATTTCTTCAGAAGGCGCCTTTGTAGTTTAATTATTTCAACTTCTGCCAAAAATCTTCATAAATCCACCAACTATGGACCACATCAGTAGATTTTTCCAATACAAGAAAAAAATGCTTAAGTAAATGTTTAAGTTAAATTAAATGTTTATCCACCGATTTTGTAGTTTAGCATAACTTGTAGGAGTCTGCAGATGTAACTGCCACCCACCTCATCCCATATGAAAGACCAAGTTCTTTTAACTAACATCCTCTCAAACTAGAAAATATTATCCACATAAAATATTACCAGATAAAAATAGAAAATGATTTCACTCCATCCATTCCAAAGAACATGTTTGTGGCAAGAAGAAAAAAAAAATAAATCAAGGAAAAGAAGCTCAGAATGTTGCTGTTTAACCACAGCAATCAACCACAATGGTCCTTCCCCAAAAAAACCCTCACCTTTTAGCCTGATACATGCGCTCCCCAGTACCCAGTTTGGAAGTCGTGTACAGGAGTTTCATTTCTGCCTCAGAAGCCTGGACCTCGTTCAGCTTGCTCAGCCACTCAGCTCGCTTTTTGGGGAAAAACAAACCAGAATCAGTGCTTACCGTCACCAGGAAATAATTTCATTTCAGGATTTGCACTTGAGCATTACAGGGCATGCTCTGTGCTCTGGCAAATCCTGCTGTGAAGTTGTAAAGATCTTCCCACTGCTACACGGTCAGTCCTCCCCGATGAAAATTTCAGCTCTGCGCCAGAGCAAAAATAGAAATGGGGACTTGACATCACTGCAACGAGTGATGTCAACCCTTCAAACACAGAGAAGATGTATTTGAACTAATGTGCTGGAATGAGGGCTGGAGCAGTGGGAGCCTTCTCTTCTACTCCCTCATGTGGGACATGGCACTAGCAGGGGGTCAGACAGCCACAGTTTTAAAGTACCTCCAAAACCAGAGTTCCTTTCTCAAAGCATTATTCGGGCACTAAAGAGAACTCGAATTTTGCCTGGAAAGGTCTTGTAACGACAAGAATGCTCCATTTCCATACAGAAAAAATACAAAAGCTGGAAATAAGTACTTCAGGAGCACCAGCAGAAGCAGAATTAGGGGTGCACCAAGCTTTGCATTCTGCAGCAGGACAAAGCCGCTCGTACACCCCACTTCATGGAATGCTTTTAAAACGTCATCGTGTCGGTGACTCTGCCAGCCACGTACTTCCCAGCACCTGTCCACTCAGCCATAAATGCGAACCTGGGCCCAGGAATGGTGTGTTCCTGCAGCCCCTGACCCACTGGGAGGGAGGGCAATGCTCTTCCCCACCGGAGCTGCACTCAGGAGCCCGCGGGTGGTGTGCCTTCAACACAGTGCCCAGCAAAGGGGTGGCTGGTGCCGTCGTAACACAAACTTCAGCATCTGCAAGTCTGTGAGTTCTGCTCATCATCGTCCTTGTTTTCCACACATGGACATTAAATTATTAAGAGGACTGACGAGCCTGGAGTTGCCAGCAAAGCAACAACATACCTCTTTTTTCTTCTCCTTCTGCTCCAAGACTTTCTGAAGGTTTTTCTTCTGTTTCTTGCTCAGGGGTTTCTTCTGCTGTTGCACAACACAGGCAGCTTTTTTCTTCTTTGCTTTTTTTGCTGGCAGGACCAGGGCATTGCTTTCATCGATTCCCTTCAGCGTTGCTCCATCTGAAATCAAGTGTTTGATTATTCACCGGCGCCAGGTGGACTATTTTCAGCACACTGCTCAACAGGCTTATCGCACACCTGGACAGATTTAGCTGTTTCAAGCAAACACAACCCTTACGTCCAGCCAAAAAAAAAAGTCCTGCAATATCAGCAGGGGCAAAAGACCACAAAACTGTGGATCAAATAACCCTGAGCTCCCTGTAGCCCTGAGGGAAATCTTCCAGGACTTATGTGGCAACACTGCGCAATTTTGGTCTTTTTGCTCAATTCCCCGGAGTCGGGGGGGGCAGCACAAGACACACTGTGCCTTGGGGTGACCCTGCAGCCTCCTGCCTTGCCCAGGCACCAGTGAATTTTAATGCTAAAAATCTGCATTACTAAATCCTGAAAAATAAAAATAGTAAAACAAACGTGGGGTTTTTTAAAAAGTAACATTTGAGAACGCAAATGTTAAACATAGAAACACTTTAAACAATTGCTTTAATAAATAATGGAACCACTGGATGTCCTGAGCTGGAAGGGAGGATCCGCGAGGATCATCGGGTCCTGAATTCCATGAAGGCAGTAAATGCTCCAACGGAACTGTTAATGCGGAGCCTGCAAGTCACAGAATCACTGAGGCTGGAAAAGACCTCTGGGATCATCGAGTCCGACCTGTGGCCGAACACCACCCTGTCAACGGGACCACGGCACCAAGCGCCACATCCAGTCTTTCCTAAACCACCTCCGGGGACAGCGACTCCAACACCCCCCTGGGCTGCGCGTGCCAGGGAGATCCCTCAAAATAACACTAATGCTTCCAATAAAAGCAAAATAAAAATATAGCGGCCCGAGTTCTCAGCAGCGAACGCAAGGCCCGCGAGGAGCCGGGCCGGGTCCCGCCGCACCTCCCAGCTCCAGCGGCAGCTCCAGCGGCTCGGCGGGCGGCGGCGGCGGCGCGGCGCCCTGCGGCAGCCGGGCCTTCCAGTTGTGGCGGCGGCGAGCGCGGCCCATGGCGGCGGACACACGAGACGCGACAGGTCGCGACAACACCCGCGACAACACCCGCGACACGGCCCCACGTGCGCCTCCTGCGGCCG
>VZRE01001175.1:666542-725060 GCA_013396775.1 Cephalopterus ornatus
TTAATAGAATAGCGGTGATTTCTCAGAGCCGCGGTGAGAAGCGCGAAGCGACGGTTCCTCCCGGTGCCCAACACGGCGTCTGGTGACCTTTGGAGGTGACAGGGGGGCGAGCGGAGGCTCCCCCATTCATGCCGTGCCCGCGGCGGCGGGGCCGGCGGAGCGGGGGCCGGGTCAGTGCCCGTCCGGGCAGTGCGGGGTCACCCGCTCCTCCCGCCCCCGGCTCCCCCTCGGTCTCCGCGGCCCCCGCCGGCCCTGGGCGGGGCCCGCCGCCCCGCACTTCTTTCCCCGCGGCGGAAGGTTACGGAGTGATGCGATCGCGAGCGCCTTAAAGGGTGCGCGCGGAGGAGGGGCCGCAGTCGGCGCCGAGGCGCGGCCGGTGCGGGGGTTTCCCGTGAGGTACCGTCGTTACCGGAGCCCCGCGGGACGGACGGTGCTTGTCTCGCTCCTCTGCCGCCACCATGTCGCGTGAGCCCGAGATCATGGAGTCGCAGGTGATGTGGGAGCCGGACACCAAGCGCAACACCCACATGGACCGGTTCCGCGCCGCCGTGGCCAGCAGCTGCGGGATCCGCCTGGGTGAGCGCACGGCGGGGGCGGGTGGGCGCTGCCCGGGCTCTGCCTTCCCCGGGCCGGCCTCACCGTGGGGCCACGGTGGGGCTGGGGGCCATCCTTCTGCCCCTTAGGTCTCGCACCCCTTGGGTGCCCGGGCACCCCGCGGCGCAGGAGGGGCACAGTGGTCCAGGCGGGATGCTCTGCTGGAGCCTAAGCCAGAGGCCTCCGGGGCAGCATCCGCTGAGTGTGAAGGTACGTGCTGATGGGAAAGGCAAACAGCCTTATCTGCGCCTGGTGCTATGGCTGGATGTCAGCCTAGGGCAGCGGCGGCATCGCTACCTGCGGCGACTCCCGGTGCGCAGGGAGCTACTGGGACCAGGAGCAGTCCTGGGGTGACTTGGTGCTTTAAAGGGGTCTGGGAAGGCGGGACCACTGCTGTCATGGCTGGGAGCTTAGTTTAAGCCTTGGTATGATCCTTTACGACATAGGTGCGTGAGATTTAAGTTAAGGCCGTGTGCATCTTTGATTAGGGAGAGTATGTTTTTGTAGTATTCAGGTATACTGGGAGGTGAAAGGTGTCCCCTAAGCTTGTTCAATGACGGAAGGTAAGGGTTTTTTGCTGTGCATCTGCTGAAGCTTGTGAACTGTGAACTCTGCTTTGTGCTTGTTTAGGAATATCTGTATGACTGTGAATAGGTATATGTGGTTCTTTGACTTAGAAACAGCCTGTCGTCTTTGAAAGGAGCTTTACTTTGAGCAGGGGTTGGGTTTATAGGGGTCTTTTCAGCCCGGAGTGTTGGTTTTTTGGTGCTTGCTGACTATACATCATGTCTCCAGGGTATCAATGTGTGGGCTCAGCCACATCACGGACCAGGTGAACTTCAATGCATGTGTGGGTCAAACCCTTCAGTTCTGATTAGCTTGTTTTATGCTGTCTGCTCTTCCTCAGTGTTTGAGGGCTGGGTTGCTTGTGTAGCTTTCCTGTGATCACTTGTCTGATGGGAGATGAAGGGAATAGTTTTGGTAGGTAGCCTGAAAGTTTCAGTCTGGTATAGATGTCAGTGGTATTAGCAGAGACTTTCTGGAGTGGTAGCAGTGTATGTAGTGCTTCCTGCAGTTCATGTTCAGAAAACAATTCCTCACCTTGACGGCTATGTAGGCAAGCTAAGTCATTATTTTGACTCCTGGTGATTTCCCTTGGGAAGACAAAGGCATAGTGTCCAACTCTTCTGCTGGAAAGGAAGAAAGTTACTACAGGGTTTTAGCCAACTCCTTGAGTGAAATGTGATGTAACTGGTACTCATATGATCAAGAGTGAATGCAGTTTCAGATGGGCTGCCTGTGTTTATGGCTGAAACACTTAGAACTCTTTTCATCCCACTTTGAAGTGGCTTTCTCCATTGGAGAGTGGATTCCTCTGCATATATAGAAACCTTTGTCAGCCTCCATTAGGTTTGCACTGGTGTTCAGTGGCCTGAGTGCTATTCAACAGCAAAGAATGGATGCTTTATATAACCTTAAGATGTGGACTCTCTGAGGAGAGCTAAGAGCAATATAGCCCTTTAAGCAGCATGGCTCTGCCTGGCCCTGAAAATGTAGTAACAAGATGCAGTGTTTAACTGCTGAGTAACAGGCCTGAAGGACTTGTGTGCTGATGCTTATTTGGAACAAACTGTACAGACAAAACAGAACAAACTGTTCATACGGTGAGAAACCAAATTAGTAGTGGCTTGAACCTTTTTGGTTTTATCAAATTATTTGGAGCATGTGGTGCAGTTTGGTTTTGAAGGGGGAGATGGCAACTTACGCTCTTCTTGGGTCAAGTCTTATCTCCGTGCGGCTGATGTGTGGTGTAACTTGGGTGGAATGTAAAAAAGGTGAGTAGGAGTCTGGGATAGAGGCAATATGTAGGCAATATCTGACTTAGGGAGAAGTCTTTGCCTTTGTCTTTGTGTCAGTAGCACCTATGGAATCATCTCACACTGATGGGAAGGGTTGAGGTGGAATAAAATGTTCAAAGGACAGACTGGGTGAGGAAACTGCTGTAGTGGCCACGTGTAACAGTGCAGAGGTAGTTCTCAATGTTTTTCTCTTATGAAGCTGGAAGATGTCCTCTTTGTAGGAAGAGGATGCAAGCTGGCTTCTGAAGCAATTGGCTGGATAACAGGATGACAAATGAAAGCTAATTGGTGAATATGCTTCTGAGTGGTTTAGCTGAAAGCATCAAATAGGGAACACAGTTGGCAGAGCAGGAAACTTACTGTCACTGATGGCAGATATTCCTATTTAATTGGTTGTTGGCACAACTTCAGACAGCATGGACATGATGAGGGAATGTCACTTTCAAGCTGGTGATGAGCAATCATCTTCAGTTATTCATACTCAGAACTGTTTTACACACTGAATTTTGGTGTTTAGTTTGAATTGTGGGGTTTTTTTAATGCATTCCTCAGGTTACTTCATCTGTCTCACAGTCATGTAAGACTTAAACATGGAAATGAGGAGTTTATTGGTGGGTTATGCTTTAATATCTAGCTAGTAGACATCTTGTTTCACTTCGTGCTATTTTGGCATGAAAAGGTACGCTGCAGTCTGTCAGACCCGGTATTTACTGAAAGTTAGGCATGCTTCCTCTAACAGTCCTGTTGATACCACAGTTGGATAAGGAGTGTCACATAATCTCTATGTCACCGAGGTTTCAGAGGTCTTTGGCCCCAAACTAGAACCATATAGCAAGTGTCCCTTCTCAGGAAGCCTTGTTTATCTTTTGCTGTGTGAACATATCATGTTGATATGACAGGGAGTGAAAGTGTCAGCAGACAGGACTCTGGCTGGCTGTTTGATCTTCAGCTGCACCGATGTAGGGGGAGATGCTGCTCAGAGTTGTTAGGAAAGGTTTCTGTCTCTATGGTGGCAGATAGCTTGTAACAGTCAGGTGAAGGGATGCCATGTGTTCATGTTCAAGTAGACTCTGATGCTATAGTCACTTGCCTTGAGCTGAAGTCACCTACTCTGTGTGGTCAGATTTATCTTCCTGCTTGTTTTAGCCACAAATTTTCTTTATTTGGGACATCCCTAATTGTAGTTTGTCTAAATTCCTGTAATTATCTGCACAGTGCTAACACATATCTATTACTTCCAGCCAACTATGATGACTTATACCAGTGGTCAGTGGAATCCTACTCAGACTTCTGGGCGGAATTCTGGAAGTACAGTAACATCATATGCTCTCGCCTGTATGATGAGGTAAGTTGAGCATTTATCTTACAGTAAGTACAACACAAACAGGAAATAAACTGGTCTTATAACCAGTCATTTGACCTCTTCTTTGAACTCTTGTAAGTGATATGAGGAATCTCTCAAGTGTATAGTCCTGAATTTCCTTGTGTGGCGGCTGGTGGTGTTCTGTTGCTGGTACATTTTAGGACAGTGAAATCCTCAAGTTTTATTGTCCTAAGCAGTTCTGCTGTAGTGTCCTTGTGTTCATGTGCTCTTGCACACACTGTCACTCCTGGCTTCTTGTGAGGGGTCTACCAATACCTGCCTTCTGCCTTAGGATCGTGCTGGTAGAATATCATCTTGGTTTTGTAAATGCTGGCGTGCTGTCAAGTTCATGTTTAACTTCCCTGAGTCAGCTTACCTGATAAGCACACCTGTTACTCTCTGGCTTTGCAGAACTGGTTTTGGAAGCTCTACAATCAGGCTTGAAATATCTCTGAGAGAATGGTAGTGGTTGAATATGGTCACAGGTGCAGTGTTAGTGTGCCGCAGAGTTGCTGTGAAATAAAGGTGACTCTGAAGCTCTTGCACATGGAGGGCAAAGCTGGAGGCCTTTTACAGTCCTACTGTAAGATATCAATATCACCCTGTAGCTTTCCATCTGAGGAAGATGATGGATTGATTACTTCAAAAGATTGATGCAATGGAACCTTCCTGGAACTTAGTGGGGAGGACTGGACTTGTATCTTAATCCCTGGGGGCCATCTGTTCCAAGAACCCTCAGAGTGCTGGTGGTTCTGCAGAGGGAACTGTTAAGTTTCTTTTGAATTCTCCTTCTGTTTTATGAATTTCTGCACTGATACAATAGATCAAGTGGTTCTTCCTGCCATGAAACTGCTTTTTGAGGTGTCTTAATGTGACTCATCCTTTAGAAAAGTGAATTCATCAAGAATGTAAGAACTAGCGTGCTTTGAAGTATGTAGTCTGAACACTGTAAACACTAAATCTTTACATTTTCCATAGATAACTCAAAATCTTGCCAGGTTGAATTTGGGTACTGTCTATTTTCTCTACATATTCTGTGCTGCTAGCAAGTCTATTCTGAATTTCCACATGAATTCAAATTGTCTTGATCAAGCAGTTCAGAGCAAGCTGGACAGTAACACTTGTTCTCTTGCCTTACAGGGCTGGTACTCCTGGAAGTCAGTCCCTCCAGATGCCAGCAATGGCTGATGAACTGGAGCAGGAGATGGTGCCCTAAAAATGGATGTTTCCTGGGGATGAGTAGCAAGAAGACGGGGGGTGTCTAGAGAGGCTTTAACTAGATTTCTTGTGAGCTGCAGGCCTGTGTTGTAGTGGTCTTGCTGTGATGTCAGATCTTGAGGCAGGAGAGGGAGGGTCAGCTGATAGACAAGGACTGCAGAAGATCCTGAGTCACTTGTTATGGATGTTGCTGTTTGACCTTCCCTCAGTGTCAGTCTCAAGGCTTGACTCCAGCTTTGCTGGCTTGCTGTTAGTCCTTGCCTTGTTGTGTGTCAGGAGGAAAGGCAGGTCACAGTATCTGAGCTGGTCTGTGGTGGCTGAAGAGCTGAGAAGCTGGATGTGAGGTACCTTACATCTTGATCCTGGCTGTCTATTGGAAGTAAGCATTATGCTCTGAGGTAAATAAGGTTTCTCTTGAACCACGTTTAACTCCTTTGTTCCCAGCCAGTGGAACAGTTTATACTTTCACAGGTGATTCAAAGGAAAACAATAACTTGTTTACATTTTCTGTTGTGTACATATAATACGAGCAGCCAGTGTTTTACTTTAAACCTTTACTAAGTTTAAATATTTGATGTAGACATGCTGATGTCACTCTGTAGCAATTGATATCGGTGTCACTTGTGAAAAGAACATGGGTACTTGCAGTGTGCAAAGCTACACTGGTGTGGCAGCTTTGGCATTGGCCTGTCGAGTTACAAGTAGCTGATTTTAAATGAAGAATATAGAGTCTGTTTTCTTTTTGCTGTGAGAAGCACCTGACAGGTGTTTGTTGGCCCTGTGGAAGGGCCTCCAAGGGAGAGATCAGGTTGTTCATATCACAAAGTACCACTACCAAAGACTGGGCTTTAACTAGGAGTCATAGGTGTTACCTGGGGAGAAAATACTGGAGCATCGAGTATTGTGTGATTTCAGCACCTTGTGCTAGTGGAGCTCTTTGAAGCTCTTTGAAGGATTTTTTTTTTTTCCACTTCAGGAAAAAATAGTTATGTTGGATCTTGTCCTGGAAAACATTCTGCTCGCTTTTCTTCAAGCTAAGGAAGTCAGAAATGAGTCAGATCTAAGAGCAGCTTGTAATTGTTGCAGTAATATATGTTGGCATATAAAAACACTTCTGCAGCCTGAGTTGATAAAGTATAAATGTTATAACTCTATTCTTGTTATTTGTTAGGAGCAAAGAAATCTACATGAGTTCTCCCATTTTCAGAAAATACATTTGAAATAAAGTAATGCAGTAGAGCACTTCCACATGAGCTTTACCTCGGCTTATGAATTAATTTTAGGATTGCCTCCAGCAAGACATACTCTGCCTGTCTCAAAGCACAAAACCATTAGGTTTTCTGGAATGGGAGGTATTTTGAGCTCTGCCTGGCTTTCAGAAGAGCCTTTCACTTGGTTTGAAGGAACGCTGTTTTTATAATGTATGTGCAGTCCATGAGAGAACCTGAGGGTATAAACTGAAACTTTAGTTTCTATTTAAAAATTCCAAAATATATGTGCTGCTGAGCAGTTCAATTGCTGAGTGGGGGTACATTTTGGAAGGAGTTGAGACCTTTGGGCTAATGCTTAGGGGCTCTTTACCTGTTACTGTTTTTAAAGGTATAGTCTTAACTGTGACTGATCAAGGGGTAAATTAACATTTTGAGGCTTTATTAGTTCAAGATGGGGAATTTATTTCAGCTGAATGTACTTTTGGTGGCTTTTCATTACACTTTTAAGTTCTTTGCATGTCCTAATCCTGAATGGGGAGTTACTTAATATGGATTTGTTATGTTGTTGGACCCTCTTAATTCAAAAGCATGGAGAATTGGAATAAAAAGCTGAAGTCTTTGGGTACATTTGACTATACAGTTCATTATTTTGAATTACCACTGTTTGAGTTCCTGATATTGGTCTCTCTACCCTGTGACTCATGCTGGGGAAGAGTGGGTGCTCACACCTTCCTGGGGAGTAAGTCCTGTGAGAGAGTTTCAATATACTGCAGCTCAGCCCCTGTTTGGGGTGTTTTCAGAGGCTAAACCCCGGTGGTCACTGTGGTTTGCCTGTGCCTTGTGGTCTGGATGTTGTCACAGTTGTTTGTTTTGCTTGTGTATTAAAGGCTAGTCCAAAGGTAGAACTGTCAGCAAGGAACTTCTTCAAGTTTTGATGTAATGACATATTTGCTTGTGACAGTTGACAAATAATTAATCTTTCCAGGCCAGTAATTACAGGATTCAGTGTCTGTTTGCCATCTGTAAGCTGGGAGAAATGTTTCTTGCCTAATACAGTCTAAAAAGAGCTTGGAATTAATTAGCTGAGTTCTCTGAAAAAAAAAATTTTATATTATGGGTTTCCAGGAATGTATTATGTATCTTTTCCAGGTGGTTGATACATCCATAAGTATTGCAGATGTCCCAGAATGGTTTAAGGGCAGCCGTCTGAACTATGCAGAGAATCTCCTGAAGCACAAGGACAATGACAAGATTGCCCTGTATGCAGCAAGTAAGAAAAAAATTAATGACTTATATTTATTTACAGTTCACAGGACTAGGCCTTGTGAAACAGCTGTGATGAAACCTTGAAATAAACTGATTTGGGCGAGGAGAAAAGAGGGTAGTAAAGTCAGTAACTCTGCACAACCTGTGACACAACTCTGCAAAAAAAACCCCCAGCAAAACATGCTTTTAACACCTACACAGTAGTTGTGCATCGTGTCCTCTGCTAAGGAGCTGCAAGACTCCGTTGTTCATTGTTAAGCTACTAAGAAGCATCACTGCTGGTCAGTCTCATGATAAGGATTAGGTCCAGCAAAGGGGAAGCTCAGAATACAGCTCCTGAAGGAAGCACACACCTGCACAGAAGATAATCCCATCTAACTGATTGGAATTGCTTTTTAAAGTTACCCAAATCAGCAGACAAAAAGAGTCCCTTCTCTGTATCTCAACATCACCATCCTTACGGCTACACACAGATTTTACTGGGCTTTAATCTTAAGCGTAACCAAAAAATTAAGACTGAGCTTTAGTTTTCCAGGCAAGTGAAATTGCAAGTCCCCCATGCACATAACTGTCCTTTCTGTGTTGTCAAAAGCAGAGTTAATTCATACCTACACCCCATTTCGTCCTTCATGTTCCTAAAATAAAGAGCATAGGAAGAGCGTGGGAGGGACAATAGGTGGCTTCAGTGCCAAAATACTTCCTGAAGGCACAAGTGTTTATGACAAATGTGAAATAAGACCTCAAATACTGAGAGCTTCTAAATGCAGCAGGACCTTGACTACTTTAGTGTAGTTGAACACATTCTAAGAAAACTTCATTTCATCTGCCGAGGACTTTCCATAACTATCTGTATTCCCAGAGCATGTTGGATTGTGTAGGTGTTAAAAGTCTTAGTTTATGACTTCAGACACACAGGAATCAGTTCTACATGTATGTTACTCTTCTGATAGCTGTTTAAAAACACATAATTTAAGTAGGTTTACTGCTGTAAATTTACTGCTGAAGAAATACTTATCAGTTTCATTGTACTGCTTAGAGTTATTGAAAGAAACCTTTCTGATTATATATTTAATCAGCTACCAGTTCATTGGGAACTGTGACCCAGTTTTGGTGTAATAAGAATTGATTTGGTGAAGTCTGATAGAAATGAGGCTTGTAACTGGAAGGTGGCTTCCACATGATGGACTCATTGCTTTCAGAGTTTGAGATGATTATAAAAGCTTCTTATGTATTATTTAATGGAGAAAAGAAATCAATGTCAAGTACATCTTGTGGAGTACCTGAAAGCCAAACATTGGTTAGTAAGCTGACTCTAAATGTATGTAGAATTGATGTGATTGATTTGTTAATGTTGAAAGCTAAATGTTCAACTTGAGGAAAAAGTGGAGTTAAATATTGTCACTTCAAATTATTGAAGGAATTATTATCAATTTGGTGAATTACTGTGTTTGACACGTGGTTACATTGTCCCTGTAGATCTTGCTTCTTGTTAGGAAGTCAGAGGTTGTACAGGAGACTCACTGCTTTGTGTCACATAATCACAGATGATAACACCAAAAAGATCAAAATCATTTTCTAATTGATTATTGAATCAGTATCGAAGTGAACACATTGGCTCATCTGTGGTGAACAGACTTGCACCTGCATTTCTTTCATGACCTTCTGCTGTGTTTAATCTTCTTAAGACCTCTTAAGGCAGAGTATTTTTTTGTTAACCCCACACTGCCAGGTCAGAGTGGTGGTTTGGGAACCTGGTTTGTGCTCCCTAGGGATGAGTCTGTGGGAGCGATGTGGGTGTTCCAGAGCACAGGAATGCAACTGTAACTTTCCTAAACAATTTTACTTATCACTGGCTCCTGCAGCGGGTCGTTTTTGTGATTCCCTTCTCCTGGGGCCCTGATCATGAAGCAAGATCGGAGTCCCATTTCCTGTTGTTCTGTGGGAATATAGATTCTGTGGGCAGTCCCTGTTCAGTTTATGAACTACACATTATGTAGGCTTCTGTTGTTTTCCATCATGACCTGCTCCCTTGCTCTGTAAGTCCAAATCTATTACTATGAAATTCTAAGAGGGCAAAAGATTAAAAAATACTGTTCCTTGCTTAAGGCAGTCAGACTGATGGCAGCTGTTCTGCAAGGGCTGAGTACCAGGGTATGCAGCTCGCCTTTCTTGTGACACCCTTGGCATATGTGTTTCTATAAGAAGTCCTGGATACTGGAAACAGGACAGGCCAACTGGTTTGCAGGAGTCACATGGAGGAAGTACAGGAAGGGACCTTTAAGATGACAAATTTTCCCTTTCATAAGGGAACATTTTAGATTTGTTCATTTTGTTTCACAAGTGATTTATTAACAGCTTGTGTAACATCTGACATTCAGTACAAAAGTGAAAACACCCTGCAGATCCTTTCAGAGATGAATGGAGTCCAGGTTAGTTTGTTTGCTTTGTGCTGCGTTGGCAAAGGCAAGTGTTTAAAAAGCATATTGAAAGTCAGGCCTGTATGTGCATGATTTTCTAGGTAGTGACTTGCTGTAATATAACCTAAATTTGGCAGCTGGATTCTGCTTCCTAGAGCTAATGAGAGAACTGAGCAAAAAGGGAAAAATTATGTTATTTCTGTGTTAGAAATTAGCCTTGGTGAGTGCAATCTATTTACCATGTATGCTCTTTGAGAACACACCTTTTTCCAGTGAATATTGTTTTTTGCAGATGTATCTGTTTTTAGAAGTGTCCCTGTGCCTTTTGCATGAATACCACTGATTCCCATTAAAAAGAAAAGCTTGCTACAGCAGAAGAGGAACTTAACTAGCAAAAAGTAGAAATATTATTGGAAACTCTTATCTAAAAATTGCTTTGTATTCTTCCAAAACTATTTGTTTGTACTAGACTTTACTACTGTTGCAGTGCCTAATTTCTGACTGGTTGTTTTAATTTTCTTTCCTCAGGGGAAGGCAAAGAAGAAATCTTGAAGGTTACTTTCGAAGAACTGAGACAAGCTGTAGCTTTGTATGCTGCAGCCATGAGGAAGATGGGAATAAAAGTAGGAGACAGAGTTGTCGGTGAGTAGTTTTGGTTTTTTTTTTTTTTTTTAAAGGACAGGAGGTGAAACTTTTTTTTTAAATATGCAAGTGAGTAGTTGAGTTACAGAAACCTGAATATGAAATACTAATTCACAGAAACTTTCTAAAGAAAAGGCCCTTGTGCTGCTGTATTTACATTTGTAGGAAATACACTTCTAGAGGGAAGGAACCTGGATTAGCCTGCAGGTTCTTTAGCACTGGAGGGGAAAGGAAAATACCTCATTCAAAGGTCTGCTTCAAAAGCACTCTGTGGAAGCAGAAGTGATGGAGGCTTTGCATCTCTCTGAGCCTTAACTCACAAGGTCTGCCATAGTCCGACAGGGGCAGTCTGGGAGATCACGGTCCCAGGTTGGTTGTTCTGGTGCCAGCTGGCAATTCCTGACCCCACAGCCCCGGGTAAATCTGGTGCTCTGTGAACTGCAGGTCTTGAGGAGTGGACTTGTACTGCCTTCTCCCACCAGGGCCCCTGGGAGGAACCTCCTCCGGAGCAGTGGTAGTGAACAGCCGGTGGGCAATAAGCTTTCAAGTCATACCAGTGTGTGGATCAGTGGTTAGAGCCCTGGGATCCTTTCAGTATCTCACCAGATACTCTGCAGTCATAGGACTATGATGTAAATTCTTCTGTATAAGCAGTTTTTTGTCTTGTGAATGGCTTGTACAGTCCAGGCATGGAAAAGAGTTACTCAAGCTGGTCTTGGTTCATTTATTTCTGAATTGCTGGTTTTGATCTTCCAGCTGAGCTGCTTCATCTCTACTTCGTATGCTCTGTAACTTGTTAGTTTTCTCAGTGTAGTGCAAGTCAGAACTGCAATATCCTTGAAGCTCCTTGATTCCTACCTGGAAGTTCTGGTGTCCATATCCATTATACTACTGGAATCACATGTTTTTGAGCAATACTTGGCCATTATCCGAAGTATGTGTAAATTCTTACGTGATGCAAATCCCAAGTGATGAAACTGTTGGTTTGTTTTCTGCGTGTTACAAACTTGAACCTCTGTCTTGAAAACCAGAAGGGTATGTTTTTAAAGCCACAAATATGACCTGAAAAGGTAAAATAAACTCAGTAAAGCTCACTTCATGTATATGGTATAAGCATTCTCTGGAACTGGTAACTGAGCACTCAATTATCACAGCTGGTGGCTTGGTTTTTAACACAGAATTAGAGCTAAATCCTTAATTGTGCGTGAACCACCCAGTGAACTTGAGAAGGCTTGTCTGAGTGAAGACTAAGTTAAGATGCTCTAATTTTGTCTTTGTTTTCAATCTTATCAGTGTCATGTTCTTACCTGACCACTTGCTGAGGAGCAACAGAGAATGTACTCTGTAGCTGGAGAAAACATGCTCTTGGAAATATAGCTGTAGTTCTGTGCTGCTAATTATGCTGTTATGACTTTAGTTAACAGTTCCTTTTAGTTAATGACTGTCTTGTTTAGCAGGACTGCCTGGCTGCTGCAGGGACCAGGGATTTGTGTGGTGTGGGGCCCCTTGATCATTTCAATACCTTAAGCATATCTTTATGAACAGCTGCAGCTGGTTTGTGGAAGAAGTCTGGCACTGTAGGCTTGGAGTCCTTACGAAGCCCTGGAATTCTGATAACAAAAGAGATTAATGAATCTAGGCAGCCTATTTTCCTTAAAATCACAGTGTGGTTTTGGGCTCAGGTAGAGCTTTTTGCATTTGGAGTCTTCACGTGTGTGTTTTCTTCTGGGCAATTGTTTTTTTGCATTCAGCATTGCTCCACTCTGCCCTCTTACCCTGTCTGGGGAGTCTCTTTTCCTTGTAATCTCTAGTCAGAGGAATCTGTATCAGTTGAGCTGTTGTGCAGTTCCTGTTCCTTCCCTTCCCCTGGTGCCCCTAGTCCCGTGCTCCTGACGGACAGATTGCTTTGCCTTGGGCAGGAGCCAACATCTAGGGAGAGCTTCCCTCTGAAAGAAATCCAGTGGGATTTTTGGCAGTAATCCTGTTATTTAGATATACACGTTTCTTTACATTGGGTCTCAGCTTCTTTCCGATTTTCTTTCCTATGCCAGAGGGTATTGGCAATCCTTGGAAGAGCTGAACTTGTAACATTGTAGTCAGAGGCTGAGGCTTCCCAAAATGAGTTGGGAAAGACATGTGAAGTATTGGGTGGGAAAGTTTGAGTCCTATGCCTACTTGTGGTATCAAAGGTCAGGCTCTCTGAAGCTTGCCAAAATCCACTGGGACTTAATTTGTTCCAAAACTTGTAGCAGATGGCTGAGAGAAGGGTGATTTTTTTAGGTGGCTTATAGTAAAAGCATGCCCTGTGTTACTACTGTTTGTGAAAAATCAGCTTTTAAATAGAAGGGAGATATTCTATTAATTTTATTCCAACTGCTTAACACCTAGCAAGCCTGTCAGGTTCTGATGCCCTTTGTTGACACTTCACTTAACATCTTGAGCTGTTAGAATCACACATGAGACTTTTTGATGTTGCTTTCCTGTGGACTTCATCCCCATGCTCTCCTGCCTCTAAGACAAAACTACTTTAACTTTTCATTACACTTAACATATCCCCTGGTTTGTTCAATACAATTTGTGGTTGCATCATGACAGTAATAGTATGTTAAAGTTGGACGTGGGTGAATAATGTGGGTGGACAGGCAGCGGTGTCAGCACTTTTCCAGCTTGATTTCATACTAGTCCTCCCTTTCCATCACTAAGAAGATAGCACTTAATAGTAAACATAGTTGAAGCAGGTGTGTGGTGAAACATTTCTTCCTCTAAAGATGTCTTGCAGTGCTGTCAGTGATGCTTGAGCAGTTGGAAGAGACAGAGATGCAAGCTGCACAGATCCACATGTGAGGTACTCCTGGTTTCTCCTGGCCATCTGTTTGGCGAGTAACAATGACTGAAATAGGAATAAAATAAACCTGGGAGTATGTTTCTCATCTCTGGATATGCTGCTTCTAATATATCCCTGTAGCCAGCTTTGCTCCATTACAAGCCAGAAGTTAAAAACAATCTCATCTTCCCCGTGTGTTCACACAAAACATCCTCAACAAAACACGAATGAATTATATTGTTTAAAGCTGGTATTTTATCTATAGTAACTGTATTAGCCCTAGTTGCTTACGTGGGTTTTAAAGCTAGCTTTGTAAGGAGATTAGCATGTTACTAAGAGTCTCAGGCCACAGTAATGTTAGGTAGGATGTCCAGCTTTTAAGTCCTACAGGAGTATGAAATGCTCTGTTAACACTGAAAAGAGAAACTGGAAGTCTGGTCTTTGAATTCTCTGCTGTTTGAGTAGTATAAGCCACTGAGATGATGTTTTAGTTGCAGCTCTCAATTTCCTTCCTCCTGATGCGTTATTTCAATGCTCAATCAAAGTCTCTGCAGGGCCTCAGTTCAGTTGTTTTTTTCATGCAGGTGACTGCAAATGTTTGGATACTTCTGCATATGCATTTATTCTACCTTATGAAGGCATTAGATACTTGCATGGAATGTGCTCACAGCACTCTGAGAAATAAGACTTGTGATGTAGTTTTCAGCATGATTATATGAAATTTTAAACTTCAGTTTTTACCTGTTCTGTTGAAGAACTGCAGTGTAAGTGAACACACGTGAGTGTAAACTCAGTGTGTGCTAGATTAAGCAAATAGCAACTGACAGAAAATGCTGTCTTGAGCAGATCAGGCTGTAAGTGCCTCTCAAAAAAATCCAGACAGTGTTTTTAAATTACCACTTGTCCTGCCCAAGGGTTTTATGTCAAGTAAAGGTTTCGTTTCTTTGTCCTTATGGAGATTATATACATCCTTATAAATCAGGAGGAGTGCTGCTAGAGCCCTTGGTATGTCGTACTCTGATATTCCTAGTTGATGAGTTCCCAACTCCTGTGTTTTGAGCCCTCTATTCAATTGCTTTCTAGTTCACCCAAACTATGAAGGTCCTTCTCTTTCTAGTAACAGAAGGTAGTTGCCACCTTCTGTGAGGGTTAATTTAAGCTACTGAGATAAATACCTTCTGCCGCTTTTACCCATGTTGATAAATTCTAGTTTTCTTAGCTGAAATATTGTATCAAGGAACATGGAGGCTCTAGTTAAATATTTGAACAAACATATGATGAATATCTAAACTAGCAGTACCATTATTCTTCTGTAGTACAGAGCTTCTATACATAGGTCACTACTCTGTGACTCCTGCCTGATGTTAATCCAGCTAAAGAAGTTGCCTTTTTCATCCTCTTTGTCAGCAACATTCCTGTTCCTTCCATTTTAGACACTTGGGACCTATCAGCCCACTGAGTGCTTTGAGGAGTGAGTTGGTATCTCAAGGGGTGCAGTCAAATGCAGGGAGCTTTACACGTGGCGTTTGCTGCGATTTGTTTGCTGAATCTCAGATGTGAGAGAGGGAGAAATCAATTTTTATAATAGTTTTGTTTCTCAGAATCCTGTTTTAACCTGAAAGACTGGCAGGAGAAGTAGTTTGTGTCATTTTGGGTTGGGAGCTGCTGAGAGAAAAGTAAGAGGAGCTCTTGCATTGCTGTGTTTTGGAGGATCTCTAGCCAGAGTAGAAACAACTTTATTCATAATACCTGGTGCTGGGACAGATGTGAAATCTCAGTGATCAGGCAGGCTGGCTGCCTGTGGAGGTTGGGCAAAGATACGCACAGCAACTTGCACTGCATTTCTGTGTTTTGTACCTTTGGGCAGTTTTGGCTGGTATCCTCCAAAACTCAACCACCACCTCAAAGCCAACTGACAAATGAAAGTAATGATTTAATTGTCTGGCTCACAATAATCAGCAGAGACTTGTGTTCTTGCCTTGAGGGCTTTTGTGTGGGAGTGGTGAAAAGGAGGATTGCTTATAATAGAACTGAACCTTTTAATCTATGGCAAGGTATCAACCGCTCCAAAGCGCGGAGAGAGATCTTTCAGTTTTCATTGCACTCTGGCCCCCTGATCATCCCATCCAAGAAATGCTCAGTGGAAATATTTGGCATCAATTAAAGAACTGCTTTTGTCACACAAAATGACATTTTAATCTGTTTGGGTTCGTGTATTTCAAATTATCATTTAGGGAAGATGATTTGTCTTAAAAGAAATATCACTAAGATTTTGGGATACTGTACCCTGTTCATGAACCTTGACCCCAAGGGATAATAACAAAATAAATAATGCCTTTATGGGCATGAGGTTTCGCTGCACTTTGTGTGCTTACGAACTTCACTGAACAAAACACCACAAGCTATAGGCAGTTCTAGGGAGTAATTTATATCTCAACATGGTAGGAGGATTTTATTCACAGTCATGTGTTTTCCAGAAATTGTTGTGCTTAAGTCATAATGCTTTTTTCGAAGTTACTACTCACAAAAGCAAAGCTGCTCACAGTAACTGAAGTGGCCATGCTGGGTTAAGAATGTGATTTCACTAATTTTTTTTTTTTGACTTGAAGTTTACTTTTTTACAAAGTTGGAAAAGGATGGATTTTTTTTTTCAAGTGTTGTGGACAAACTGGCAAAAATCAAGCTCAGCATCTACTTGCTTGATAAAGTTAATGTAACAGAAATTGCTGTTAAGATCTTGATCTTAGTTCCTGTCCTGAAAAGTACATCCATAAGTATCTTTCTTTGAGAGGTGCCTTGCACTAGTAAATAGTATTTGTGGTACACCTGCAGTCCAAGATCTGTCAGTGTTCACCACAAAATGGAAAGCATTTTTATTGCCACTTATTGCCATTTAAGTTTACTTTCAAATGCTGAATTCTAATTAAGGTGTTGGGATGCTGCAATTAGGCCCATTCTGTGCCATTTTTGGTTGCTTAAGAAGGGTGATCTGAAACTGCAGATCTTTGATCTACCTCAGTGTAGTTTGTGAATTCCAGTTGCATGTTTTCCTTTGGGTTGGATTCTGATCAGTGCAGAGTCAGCCTCAGTGACCCAGCACCTTCTGGAGAGTTGCTCAAATTGAGTTTACTGAAAATCTAACTCCTTTGACATTAATTTATTCTGTATGTCTTAATAAATTGAATTTAAAACTTGAAATCTTGCTGCAAGCTAATGAGATAAACCTGAAGAGCCACATTTATGTGGGAATGTTCCAGGGCTTGTCGCACTGTATTCCCTTATCAGCTGAGACACTGGTTTTGCTTGTTTTGTGTTTAAGATTCTGGCAGTGTCTACCAGACAGCATTTAGCTTTGTAAAGCTGAATCTCTGCTTTTGAACAGCTTATAACCTTTCCTTCCAGATACTCATTTCTTTCCTAATGGCTGTTCCTGCAGAGCTGTTCTATTCCCTTGAATATGCTGTATTCTTATGTATCCTAATGAATCCACAAACTTTCTCTCCCAGTTATTCTTTTCAGTGTGCTGCTCTCTTGTCCTGAAAGGCACATTAATTAAGCAGAAACACTTGTAAATTGGGAGTAACCTTGTAGATAAAAAGCCTGATAGAAATAAACCACGTTAATAAAAATATTTGTAATACCTTGTGTAACTGATTTGGCTTTAAAGTAGGACATTATGGTTGTGTTTGGAACTTTAAATGATGCTTCAGTCTAGGATTTTGAATTTTTAATGTCTGTCTACTGTATATATTGTATTTACTGTAAGATTTGATGTTTTTGTGTTCTTCCATCTCTAACCATCCCATCTCTGCCCTAGGTTACTTACCAAACAGCATCCATGCTGTGGAAGCAATGCTGGCTGCTGCAAGCATCGGTGCAATCTGGAGCTCCACATCCCCAGACTTTGGCATTAATGTGAGTGGCCTCACTGCATGTGCAGAAAAAAAGCTCTCCCTGTGTTTCAGACAAATGTGAGGGTGATAAATACAACTGACAGATCGATTCTGTTCACTTTAGTCTTGCTGCCACCTCCTGGCACAGCCAAGTACTCCAGATTGTTGGGTTTTTTTTATAGCTCCCACAAACTCAAACATGTCCTTTCAGTTGTCAGTAACAATTTTCAGCGTAGTGGTTTGAGTAACTTTAGCTACTCACTGTCGGGATATTTTTCAGATGGACTCCATGGTCTTGGTGAGTTTTTATTATATTAAATACGCTAATAAGCAGCAGTTCAACTGAGTTGTCTGAACCTTGGTGCTTCATCCCAGGCTGCTTAGCCACATTCCAGGTTCTTTGCCTAAGAAGTCCCATCCTTTGCCTCTTGTATGGGTAAACTCAGCACCACCCCAGTTGGTCTTTTCCAGAAGGCTTTGTTTGCCAACAAGGTGGGGCATTTCAGGCTAATATCACTAACCTTGTTTACTTCAGTGTAGAAATAAATGCTGTGTGTGAAATGCAGTAAAAATTATCATGACATCCAAACAGATGTGCCCTGGAAGCTTTGGGAATATATTCTGCTTGCTTTGGGAAGTCTTTACCACACATCAACAGATACAAATTACTTCTACAGTAGAGTTTTGAGCATTTCTTCTATCTAAAAGTTGCCATGACAGCACTTTGGAGAATGTGCTGCTTGTGCATTGCAGAACACAGAACACCAAAGCTTTTAGGTAGTGCCCTCAATTTCAGTGTTTAACCCCAGTGTCTGGTTAAATGTATGGAATGTGCTCCCTGGATTAGCACTAGAGGGCGGCAGCATTCCGTGTTTTGGAAAAAAAACTATTAAAAAATCATTACAGCATGTAACAATCTGTTCTACAAATATTTTCTGCTTGCTCAGAAAATGACAGTATGGAGTATCTTCTTTGCAGTGTGATTTGATCTCTCATCTGGGGAAAGATTGTTCATTTTGCTTGCATTACAGAGTACTGGTGTGTTTTCTGTCCATGTTGATGTGCTGTTATTTTCAGTGCCCAGCATTAAGTTTTTGTAATAGTTTTTTAATGAAACTTAGCCTTGGAGCAGCAGTGCCATCAATATCATTTTTTCTCCTTTGGCAGCATGTGTTGGCATGAATTCAAACCCTAAAAATCTTGAGGGAGATCAGCAGAGATACTCAGACATTGGCTTCCACCCTAAAGAAAATATATTCCTCCTTCTGTGCAGTTGCATTAGTCCTGTTAATGTAAATGAAGATTTTTTCTGGTTGTGTTTTGGGAAATAGTGTAGCTTTTTCAACGTTTCAAGTCCAATTGTGTATATATGTTTGAAGCTTAAAAATGTCACTTTTCAGAGCTGCCTACACACTGCAGTCTCTGAATGCTATACATCCAAAGGTTTCAAGCACTCAGGAAGTCTGCTGTCAGAGAACCAGTGAGCTCCCTCCCACGCAGAATGCCACTCTTGGCAGCTTTTGCTTCGTTTCTCTAGTCCCTGTTAATCCATTTCCATATATTAATAGGAAAGTGGTGCTCTGTGGCTTGTGCATGAGAAATTGTTGGATATATAAGTTTATAAAGGAGCTCTGCTCTTAGAACTAGGTGAGAAACCTTTGGTGAGCCCTGGCACAGCCAGTGCAGCTCCATTTGTGGGGTCCTGCACAATTTTTAGCACTGAATTTGAGGCTCATGGAATCGAATGAGCCACGTCTGCTGTACCTGAGCTTTTTGTGAAAGTGATTCCTTGCTGAGCCATCTGGTTGGATTAAAGTTCCAGTGTAGCAATTACACGTTCCATCTGTTTGTATTGCCTTTGTATCACACCAGGCTGCCCTGTGGGATTTGATCCTGCCAGTGCTAATGAATCCAACGGAGTGTGTTAGCAGATTTGGTAAGACCCTGACTGTTGGAGTCATCTCTGTTTCTGATTCACTCCTCTTCAGATGTGATTCTTTTGTTAGAGTACCCTTAGTTCTCGTTGGTCTTCACTTTTCAATGCCAGGCAGTGTGGAAATAGGGTTATATGGGCTCAGTGCTCAGCATGAGTGCACACAGATGCATAAATACACCCAGCATGTGTGTGTGGCTGCCTGGTCTGTTCTTGGAAAAAGGTACAAAGAAGTAGGTATGATAATACACCTAAGAAAGCAGGAAAGTGACTGTAATAATTAAATCTATGTTTCTGAGTTTGTTACCTAACATGTTAGAGGCATCTTGAAAACCACTTCTGTCACTGAAACAGATTTTAGTGATTTTTATTTTAAACTAATTAATGTATTTGAGTGTCAGTGCATTGTCACTGTATTTTCTTACGTGAACAAGGAAAATGAAATGTCTCTTTGATATAAGAGAAAGCTGTTAAGTGACATACTCAGAAGGGACAGTTGAATATTTATATTTAGTCATAGCCTTCTACCTTACCTGTGGTGTTCAGTGAGCTTTCCTGAAGAGAAAGAAGAAAGTCCACGGGGAAGTTGTTAGGACAGGACTGCTGTGCTTTTGCAGGAGGCTTTCTTGCAACCCTGAGGAGCCCAGCTTGAAAAGAAGTTTAACAGAGGTTATTTGATTGTGATGTTTTTGCATTCATCTCCTAGTTTGGTAGTTTGTTTCTCATTTTGGCTGCAAAGTAGAGGACAAAATAGAAAAGAGAATAATAAAGAATGCTGGGAGGAATAAGCACATGACTCAAGTCTGACTGTTGCAGCATGATTTAGGAGATGGTTCTCCAACAGTTAGCTGACAATTTTATAATATTGAGTAATCTTGTAGTTCTTAATGCTTCAAGTAAGGTAGCTAGAGAGGTTTGAACATCACTCTGTGCTGAGTGCTTTTAATAAAAGGATTTGCTTCTTGGTGTTGAATAGAAAAAGATCTATTTCTGGTAGGCTGTGTACATGCAGTGTACATGGAAAAAGTGCCAGAAAGGTTTTAATCTCAAATAGGATGATAGCTGTGATAAATTCCTGAAAACAGTGTAAGTTGGAGGAGACACCTGAAGAATTAGCATTTGAATGTGTCCTGCCCCAGAGATTCTAAAGGAGCTGTGGTAGTTTTTGCTGGTAGTTATGGGTGTTTGTTTTATATGTAGGTATCTTGATGAAAAACAGTGGTGTAGTTTCCTTTGTTAATTGTAGCAGAACAAAGCTGCCAGTTCAGGTGAAGTGCCACTTCACCGTATGATAAATGCATCTCCCACAAGTCTGAGGTGTTTGTTTGCCCCCATTCAGACCCCCAGCACTGGTGCCCTGTCAAACCAAGGGCAGGTAGAGCACCTGCCTGCAGGAGTCCTGTGGGCCTTTGAAATTAGGGGTCCAACTCCTGCTTACATCACTGGCCTCTTTAGGTGAGTCTCTATCTGACTCTCAAGGTGATTTTTTAGCTGCTTAGACAGCTTCATGAGTTTTACCCTTCAGTGAACAATGTCTGTGGGGATTTTATCTGTATTACTGGTTGTGATATATTTTGGGGGTCATGAAATAGATTGTTACAAACCTGTTGTACTTTGGAGATCTTGTGTGAGTGAAAGCAGGCAGTCTTTTAACAACTCTCCTGTTAATTCCTGTCCTTACTCCTTGCTTGAATTGAAAGTTGCATTTAGCATCCACTGAGATTTCCTAGCAGTTAATTTCATTTTATTTTTAATCTTATTTTTCTCTTTGTCCCTAGGGTGTGCTGGATAGATTTTCCCAAATTCAGCCTAAACTTATATTCTCTGTTGAAGCAGTAATATACAATGGCAAAGAGCACAACCACTTGGAAAAGCTGCTGAGGGTGGTAAAAGGTATTTCACTGCATCTTACCTAATCTTAGTTATGTTGTAGTTCTGTGAGCACTCAAAGCCTGCACTGCCACTGCTTGTTGCTGCCCTTCCTTCTTTACAGTATCACAGTGGTCACATAGATTTTCAGAACAGGTTTGAGTAAAAAGTGAGTGGTCTTTTCTGTAATTTTAACAGCTTTTTGCTCATTTAACTTAAGTAGATCACCAGATATTAGTCAGCAGTAGAAGCAGAGGAACAGGAACTGATGGCAGTGTTTTTAAGCTCAAGCAAAGTGCTGCTGAAGACAAATGAAAGAGGTATTACAGCACTAGAGCTTGCAGATTTACACATAAAAGGCTGGCAATATTGAGGAAATTATATCTTAGGTAACAGTTTAGCCTTTTGGGGTTTCAGTGCATCAGAATTATTTGTTAGTTCGTGCATTACACTGTATAATTCAATCAGGCAGAAAAGACCTTGGGGTATGTAACTGAATGTAGGAAATAATTGTTTTCTTCTTTCTTCCAGGGCTTCCAGATCTAAAAAAAGTGGTAGTTATTCCATATGTCTCATCAAGAGAAACCATAGATATTTCCAAGATTCCAAACAGGTAATGGGGGCTTGTGAGCTGTGTGTCCAAACTAGGAATGAGATGGATATTGATAACTATGGAAACTGCCTGACTGACCTCTTGAACTTGGAAAAAAATGGGATTTAGTCAGATTTAATGTGGTCCATCTTCATACTGAAAACAGAAGTGTAGTGTAGGTTGCTGCGTATGTTTTGCTCCTACAAAACCACCATTGGTATTACTGGCTCTCAAAGGAAGGCAAAATTCAATAGGACATAGCAGGGACAACAAAGCATCCAGACCTGAATAATTAATGTGACATTTTTAGAGTTTCTTTTGCTTACTTACTGGTTTGGATTATTTATGTTAAATACTTCTTGGAAATGATTGAGTCCCAGAGTTAGACTCAGTTTGTTCCTGTCTGCTTTGAACTGTTAAGACTGGTAGCTGGACACAGGGGCAGATTTATAGGCTTGATTTTGTTGTGTTCAGTCTAAATATTATACTAATGGTTTATTTTAAAACAGAAAAGGAAACAAAATAACTAGCAATTCAAAGAGTAGACTAGAAATAGAAATTATGTACATAGTTTGGGTATATGGCTTATTGTAAACAAGCTATTGCATACAGAGGTAATCTTATGTATGGGCTGGGGTAATGCTTTCAGAAGTTTTTGAAATGTTCCTTTTTTTTTCCCCTCTGTTGTACAGTGTCTTTTTAGAAGACTTCCTGGCTACTGGGAAAGGAGACCAGGCTCCCCAGCTGGAGTTTGAGCAGCTGCCTTTCAGTCATCCTCTCTTCATCATGTATTCATCAGGCACAACAGGGGCACCAAAATGCATGGTGCATTCAGCAGGGGTATGTCTCCCCTCCTGGAGCTGCACTGCCTGTCTTTAACTGCATGGGTTACATCTTGCCTTAAACAGCATCATACCGTGGTGTACTTCAGATAAGAAGTGATTGCTGACAGTGTTTCAGTAACTTGCAGTGAACCTTTTTATTTACAAGTGGCTGTTTGAAAGCAGATATGGATTGATATAAAATATATTGGTTTAGAGGTAGGTGTGGAGACCTTTCAGATTTCAGGTGTTTCCTGGCAGCAAGTATCAGTCACAAAAGCATCACTAGGACTGGCCTGACTGATACTTGTAGAGGGAAAGGCCAAAGAATTTGAACTGGGTGTTTGGAACTGATTTTTGGACACTGCCAAGCTAAGGCTCATAGGGAGCTTGCAGTTCTTATAATCTAGATTTTTCTTTTTTTTTTTTTACTTTAAACTGAATTATGTGTTTATTAGTTCAGAGTATGTCATCCTCATCAATCTTTTTTTTTAAGGAAGGAAGCCAGAAGGTTACCATCTTGTGGAGTGTAGGTTTTGCTTGGTATGGAAACTCTGGTTTAGGCCATAACTTGTTGTGGCTAAACTTATATATGATATTAGTGCCAAAATAACCTGTGGTCACATTATTTCCATATACTATTGATGTTCTCAAGCTCTTAAAGTAGAGGAAGTGACTCCAGCAGTCAGGCATAGTGTTGAAACTTTAACTCTTCCATTAGTGTAATCCTTAAAAGGCAGAGCTTTTTCCCCCTCAAGGCAGGCAGGATGTGTTGAGCAGTGCAATTGTACCAACATGTGTAAATGGAACTGCAAAACTTTTAGCCAGAGTCCATAATTTCTGCTGTTTGCTCTGAAAGTCGGGATGAACATGCTGCCAGGCTGGCTGGCTGGGTGGCCTGAGGGGCAGGATCCTTTGATGCTGTGCCCATAGTGTGTGTGTTCTTGCCTCTCTTTGATGGCAAGGACCAGAGGATTTGCCCACAGACAAATCCCCTGCTGCCTGTAAACACTCTGCTTTATATATTATCAACAGGAGTTCATACCAGACAGCGTGTGCTACACAAAATGGTCCCATTGGGGCACATCCAGTGTTTGTGAAGAAGATATATTTTGCAGTCTGACAGCTGTTTTGAAGCTGTGCTGGCTTTAGACTGGTTAAGTACTTGCAGGGGTGGATTAGTAAAAACAGGATGGGTGTTTTGTTCAGTCGTGGATGATAAACAGTAGAGATGAAAACAGATGTAGACGAGACAACAGGACTTTGCAACCAAGTTCTTTCTCTTCCCATGTTACCTGTGTTGCTGCTTAGCTGAATCATTACTCTGCTCTCCATCTTTTCAGTTCATACAGAGCTACCTTAGAGTTTAGGTACGGATTACTCATTCTTGCTGGGGAGGAGAGCATGTGATGGATGGATGGATGAATAGGTTTGTAATAATTCTGTTCCAATTGAGCAATTCTAGTTCTGTGTTGCAGGGTGATTTTTTTTTCCCCCCCCTAAGTTCTGGAAATTGCCTAAAAGCAAATTGTTCCATCAGAGGCCTGAGGAGTTGAATGCTTTCTATGTGTCAGTGTGAATAGGGCCTACAAAAAGTCCATGCAAATAAATTCTTAGATGTTTTCTACACACTTGAATGGATTCGTCTGTTTGTTCTTGGCTTAATCTTGTTTTCACTGGAATTAATAGTAGGATTCTCACTGATTTCAACAAAAGCAAAATTAGTCCACCATCTTTGTCTCATTTTCCAGCCTTACATTAACTCAAGTTTGGTTTTGGTAATTAAAACAGCAAGAAGAGATGACATTTCAATGAAGACATTTCAAGTATTGCTTATTTATAGCATGCTTCGATAGTGTGTTGTTACTGTAGTGATTTTTAGATGCCAATAAGCAGCTTACTTTAAATTCACAACTTGGTTTATCTAATTCTGCAGTATGTTTCTGGTCTATTTTCCCTGCACATATTCTGTTTTCTTGATACACAGTGAAATGACACATATAAATAAAGAAAATGCAGCCAGGTCATTGGAGATGTTTTAAAAACTGGTGCCTCAGAGGGAGTAGGCTTTTTCTGGTGTCTATGGTATTGAACAGTTGGGTGTGCTACAGAAAGACATTTGGAGGGTTCTTTTTAATACATGAAATACATCAGTGAGTAGTTGTTATTCTTTAGTCCTAAAAACATTGGTTCTGCTTCTTGCCTTGTTCATACAGGCCCTTTTTCAGTTATTGCATATTCCCAGCTATCTAAGGAGAACTTTTTGATGACATCCACATCAGTTGGTTTCTTTCCATCTTAAAGACTTACAAGCTTTGGCTTAAGCATCTGCCCTGCTGCAGACTCCTTGTGGAGCTGCAGGCGAGTCACTCTGAGGATTTTTCACGCTCGGACTCTTTCTGAACAGCATGTAGAGAACACTGCTGGTGTGAGACCAGTAGCTACTCATGGCAGGCTCTCGGCTGTGTAACTGCTTAGCACTGGCCCCTCCTGAGCCACAGTGTGGCCCAGGAGCAGCAGTGCCTGCTGGTTTTTGGCACTGCAGGTGCTCAGCGCTTCCCCAGCCGTATGTTGAGCCCGCTGAAGACAAGCGGACCAGTAAGTTTTATCAGCTGCCAGATCTGTGTCATGAAATGCTATGTGCTTGGGATTTATTTTGAGGGTTGTAAAAGTCCTATAAATAAACAAGCCCTATAAATAAACGTGAGAGAGCATCTTGGGCTGTAAGCTCTTTGGAACAGCTCTGCCTTCTCCCACAGTACCTTTGTTTCCAGGCTGAGTCTTAACAGGTTTTGCAGGGGGAATAGTTCATAGCCTCTCCCTGAAGTCATTGTTTTAAAATCCCCTTTTGATCCCAAAACTGTGAAGCAGCAAAAACTGAATGAAGGAAAAAGAAAACCAATACTTATTTTAATTCAATTTGACTTTTAATTTTGCTATTTCTTTTGGCTCTTTCAGAAGCTCCTGCAGGGGCAGTGTGCTTTCTTTTTGTAAATGCAGTAATTATGTGCACACCTACAATTCTTTTGGCAACCTTAACAATTCAGTTAGACACAGTGTTTCTAAATCCTAAAGGTTTTGGTAATTTTCAGCCATAGAAGATGGTAGCTATAGCTAGGTGGCAGCATTGTGACAGCTGAGGGTGTTCAAACAGCAGCAGGTGAATTCAGACCTGATTCCTTTGAGCTGTGAAGTGAAAATAAGATTTACTCCTTTATTTTTATTTCATGTTTTCTGCCTTTTCTCCCGAAGCCTGTGCCAGTTTTATGATTCTCGTTTTTCATTTCAAATGTTTATCTGTAATCTGTTTTCTTTCAGTGTAAATCTTGTTTCATGCTTATGAGGTTGTTAATAGTTTAACTCCTTGCATAAACGCAAGAACCATTTTTTGTTTTGAGATCAGCCATGTCAATTTGTCACTGCAGTGAAGTGACTTAATGAAGTAGTCTGTAAATTTATTTATCCTAACAAGTTATGCTTTAATGATGATCAGGAAGGTACTTGAGCAGCATTTCCAACAAAAGAAAAGTAATATATTTAAGTACATTATTAATATTGATGCTCTGAGCAGTGAGACACTTCACATTGCTAGTCACTTCAGTGCTTACAAGAGATCCCTAGTGTTACATCTTTTGTCTCCTAGATGTTAATAGATAAGATAATTTGGATACATAGTGCTAATATATAGCAGCTGCTGCAGTTTATAGCAGTCCTTCATTCCTCCCAGTTGCCCAAACACACTGAAAATGAAACTCTGTCAAAGGGCTTATCTTGGAAAATCTGACTGGTAAAAGCCTGCTGTTTAAAATTATGGTCTGCCTGGAGTACTCTGCAACTCTGATGGCTGTGTAGAGTTGGAAGTGAGGGAAGTTATTTATTCCATGGATTAAAAGTGATGTGCAATGGGAATTGCTGAGGTCTAATGAGAGAGGCTTGAAAAGTTATGTGAGAATGAGGAATGCAATTGCTGCTGTTGTAGATAGGCCCTGGGATTTACTTCAGTTGTAGTTAAAGGAAATACTTGTTTTAATCCTGCAGTACATCCTGCAAAGTATTGACTGTGTTAGTAATTTTTAAGTCTTAATGTGCTGTCGGAGTTCTGCTTTTCATTTATGTGATCTTGTATTTTTCTTTCACTGTCTTTCCAGGGCACACTAATACAGCACCTGAAGGAACACATTCTTCATGGCAACATGACCAGCAGTGATGTGATTATGTACTACACAACGGCAAGTGGGGCTTAAGGCGTTTCTAAAAACACTATAATATGTGTTTCCTATAAAGATGGGACAGCTCTTCATACAAATCTACAAGTACATTTGAAAGTATTTTAAATCTTTGTTCTGCAAGGGATTGTCCTACCTAACTGAGTTTAAAAAAATTCAGGTAAAATAATAAAAATGCAACAGGGACCTTTCTGATGAAAGGTCAAACCCATGTTAAATGTTTTTGACCTAACTGGTGAGGAAAATGGATTGATTTTTACAGTCTCTTAGGTTTATTGATCAACCTGCCTCATCAGTATCACCTACAAATCAGATTCCGGTTTCCTCCATCGTGCAGGGCTAGATCATACCAAAGAAGAGAATTTGTATTATGTCTCTTTTGATGAGGAGGAAAGAAGCTGCCCAGCTCTAAACTTTGTAAAGGAAAGGGAGTAAACCTGATCTATGTAGGAGTTCAGGTATGTGGTGGGGGTGCTTTTTCTAATGCTGTGATAAAGAAAAATGATTCCAAAGACTCCCACTACTGCAGCTGTTTGAGAAGGCTCACGTCTTTCCTCATGAGTTCCTCTCTGAACTTTAACACAACTAGTCAGTTTGCAATATCTCCGTGGAGGGATCATTGTAATTGCCTTGTCTCAAAGTTGTCTTGTCTCTTGACTCGTGCCTTAAAGCTCTGTGTGTAGGGAGGCATGGAATCCCCATCTCATTAGGTATTTGTAAGGACAAGTTAGACGAGCATCCATCAGGAACATGTAGCTGATCAGTCTTGGGACAGGTGAGAGGATAAGTGCTTCAGCCTTGCTTGCTGATTCTTAAATAATGTGGTTAGACATAAGTGGAGATGGGCATGAACGCAGGTATTTAACAATTTCTTACAGCAGGAGAACTTCAGGCAAGGGAAGTGGAGGGGAGGGTGGTACCTCTGGTATGAGGGCAGGGATCATGCCTTGGTCCAGCTTCTGCCAAGATCCACACCTATCCATCCTTTTATAATTGCCTGTAGCTCCTCTACCAGCATGTGACAGCAGACAGCCCTCCTGGTCCTGTGCTAGAGCTGCCAGAACAGCAGGCAGGGAGCTGATGAAGATAAACTGATGTAGGTATCTTCTCTTTTGCAGACTGGCTGGATGATGTGGAATTGGCTAGTGTCTGCACTTGCTACGGGAGCATCAGTGGTCCTGTATGATGGATCTCCTCTAATTCCTTCACCAAATGTGCTCTGGGACTTGACTGACAGACTAGGGTATGTAAATAAGATTAAATAGAAGGGTAGTGGTATTTGCTCCAGTCACAATGACCACATCCAAGCAACCTCACTAAAGGTGTTGTTCCCTTGGTCAGGATCTCGCACACAGCATGACATGGTTTGTCTTTTGACTCAGCCTTGATTGGAACTACTCTTTAAATTTTGTGCTAAAACACTCTTTGAGAGAGAAGGAGAGACAAAGAGCTAACTGTTTCAGATTTGAGTCAAGTATTAGAATTCCAGGCAAACAAAGAGTTCTGGTTCAATAGTCAGTTTTCAAGAGCAGCCTTTTCAAAAGGCAGTAATTGGGAGCAATCTGACGAGTAATTTCTCAGCACACTCAGAACTTAGTAAATAAGAATCCTTTTTTTTTTTTTCAAGCAGCTCAACATAAGACTCAATACAGAACTTTGGCTTAAAGATATAAATTGACTGGAAAGACTCAGCAGGGTTGCTTGTATTTTCATATATTTCTTTTTAATCTATAATGCCTAATTCTTGCTGACAAGCTGTTCTGTAATTGTTTTATACTGTTTTTTTTTTCCTGCCTGCAAATGCTCAGAGTGCCCTTTCTTGAAGCCTAGAGAAATAGCAGGTATCCCATAAAGAGCTGTAAAACACAGTGGTGGCATTTAATTTTGTTCACTGGTTGAAGTTTGATTTTTATTTTTTTATTATGTAACTTTCCTATTTTGCCAACTGCATGTAAGCAGTAGATTTGAATGTTATTACTGGTAAAATAAGCGTCATTTTTAATTGATAATTAAAATTAACTTGGTGGTAGAAAGTGGATGAGTAGAAAAGTGGAAAAGATTCACTTTCCAACTCTTGATAGTTAATAATTTAAACTTCACTGTCTCTTGTGACATGTAAAATTTAAAGACTGGCATTTTGTCTCTGGCTGTTATAACTGAAAGTTAATGCCTAGTCAAAATGCTTCCAGTAGAGAAACACCGCAAAACAAACCCACAAACTTAGGCCATGCCCCATCCCCTAAAAAAACCCTGGTAAGAACAACAGGCAAAAAAAAATTAGAATCGAGAAATAACACAGCTTATTTTTAAGCATTGTTTCTACATGCCAAATCTGAGTGAAGATAAATGTGTCTGCATGTCTCACTTTTGTAATCTGGCGCTAAAAGCGGTGGCCATCTGGGTGGTACTTCATCATGCAGTCTGCTCCCAGCTCACTCATGTGTTAAATATGTTAAAAAAAGGCTTCAACATGTGAAGACTACCTTGCTTCTCTGGAGATGCACCACACTTGCCTTCAGATACCCTGATGATGCTGTAAGAATATGCAATCTCCTGCTGCATGGCAGGAGCTACTCAAGTGGACATCCGTTAAGTGATCTGTTGAAGTGAATTAGTGGATGGTGACTAAATGCACTTATGTAGCATTCGGAAGGGAATAATAGGAGACTTGGCTCTATATGTGCTATAGAGGAAGTGTCAAAGATTAAAAATAGAGAGGGGCTTTGTATTCTAATGCAAAATAAGCACTGATTGGAGGCATGGAAGGAAAGTAAGACATTATGTAAGGGTAAAAATAATCCACATGGTCAGGGTAAATGGTAACCGAGGAGCAGTGTCCTGTGGGCTCTTGTGGTGGAAGGTTCCCTGCCCACAGCAGAGGGGTTGGAGCTTGGTGATCTTTAAGGTCCCTTCCAACCCAAAGCATTCTGTGATTCTTGTGCTGTTCCCATGTGCCTGCTCCATGCACTGATGTGTTTTGTGCAAGTAACCTGAGAGTCATCCACCTGAATGGCCAAGGGAAAGCATCCCCTCTTGATAGTGTTGAAATATCTCCTCCTTGCCTGGAAGTGTTCTAGCTTCTATCTTGCCTTTGGAGTAAAAGCCAAGATAGCAGGATCTTATTTTTGAGCTCTGCGGATGTCTGTATCGCCCATTTTCTGTGCAGTGAGACTGTAGCCCTTATCCTCACCTATCTCTGCATTTTCTTGAGTGAGTTTATTGCTGTAATATAAAATGAATTAGAAGAAGGCAGGGAGGAGGATTTCCTGAATGTTAGCAGAAACATTAAACTAGCACTTCTATTGATGGAGTAGGGAAGAGTCACAGCCTTTGTTTCAAGTTTTAATTCCATGGTATTGCAGAGCTCTAAATAGACTTTGCAAGGGCAGGATTGAGTTGCTCAATTGGGCCAAATTTCCTGTTCATTTAGGCACCTGCAATTCAGGCTTTCACCTGTGGAAACTGAACAGATATCTCTGGAAAATCACTGAGTGCTGTCTCAGAGTCAAGTATTATTTTATCCAATTGTGCCCTGAAATGGCAGAGTTGTGGGGTTTTTTTTCCTGTGTAAGAGTGCACCAAGGCAACAGCTTTGTGTTACACAGCTTTGTGGCAATTATGGCCTGTTAATGAAGTAAACGTTAGAACGTTTTCTGATGTCTTTGGAGTGTTCTGCGGTTACAAATTCCTGTAAGTGAAAGTAAATGATGTTTTCATGAGGTGGGAAAGCTTTGCTTAATATTTAAGATAGAATGAAAAATTTCAAAGCTGCAGAAGTGACATGTGATCTGACTAATTTTGATAGTTCAAAAGGATGTGCCTTGCACTTTGAAAGCTTTAAGAGACTGCATTGTTTGACTAATCCACATACAGACTGTCTAACAGCCTCTGCTTACTGCAGTGGGAATTGCAGGTCTTTGGAATCTTAGCATATTTAAATATGCAAAACGTGTGAATTTTTTTTCCCCTCTAGGATCACCATCCTTGGAACAGGTGCAAAGTGGCTGGCTGTGCTAGAAGAGAAAAATTTAAAACCATGTAAGCTTCAAAAAGCTAGCGCATCCCTCCTGTCTTCCCTCCTACCTTTCCTCTCCTGGTTTTGGCCCTGCATCTTGTCACAGTCCTTTATGTAATGATTCTGTGTTGTAGTGACAAAGAGTTCGAAACCCTTGTCAAAATTATACCTTAACCTGTGTTGGCTTTTCTCCTTTTTTTTAAGGTGAAACACACAATCTCCAAACACTCCACACTATCTTGTCTACAGGATCACCGCTCAAATCTCAAAGCTATGAGTATGTCTACAAACACATAAAAAGCAGTGTCCTCCTGGGATCCATTTCAGGTGATGCTTTTATACTGCAGCATCTCAGTAATTGTCTTGATTGCCTGTGCATTTCCTTCTTGCTTATTTGTGCTGTATGTTTGGGAAGCTTAAGCCTTGGATCATTTGGGATTGGTTATAGTTAAACTGGAATGAACTGTCTTTTTTAGTGCAGAGATTTTTCTGCATAATTCACTGTGCCATAATGAAACTCATACACTCCAAAGGGTTTTTGGTAGATGTTTTAGATCTTAGCTCTTTTTAAGTATGATCATTTATTTTGACTGGCTGTCCTTAGGGGTGGCAGGGTTGAGATCAAGAAAAGAGTCTATTAACCTGCAGATCATACTGTTCTGCAAATAGCTGACTTTAGCAGAAAATACCTCTTGGAGAGTTCCCATTTCAGTTCTTTCGTGCCAAGTAATTGGCACTGCAGACAGATTTTTTTTTTTTGTAAATTATGTAATTAGAGAAATATCAAGCCCCCATGCTGTGCAGTTTGTTGTGAGGAGTGCTGAGGCAACTTCTAGTCACATAAGATCCACCACAGCACTCTTCATTTTGCTTTGTAACAAGAACTGACTTTTTCAAAGGGCTTTTTAACTCAGTTTAGTTTTTTTTTTTAAAAGTATAACCATTCTGCTGAAGTTCTCAGACTCTGAGCTCAGTAAGAGTAGTGCTGAATCTAGAACTTGCTACTACAGACATTAATAGACTCTAATGCAGAAGCCTATTTTGAGTAAAGCTAGCATGATTGATTTGTGTCTTAATTCTTATTCCTTGAAGTCCTAGAAAGACTATAAATATTGCAGTTAAGTAAGCACTTTGACAGTATCTATTTTTCTTAAGATAACTGTTCATCCCATAGTCATGGCTCCCCTCCTGCTATGCTAATAAGATATAAAAGCTAAGTAAATGTTGACTGGAATAGCTTGACTGGTTACTTTAATCAAAACAAACAAGAAAACATTTCTAAGTAATTCTCTAAATATCTTAAGTCTGTAAACTAGGGCCTGTTTATTTTCTCACTCTCTTATAAGTGGAAATTTCCTTAAACAAGATTAAACAAAATGTCGAAAGGAGAAAAGTTATGCCTGAAGGGATATTTCTGCATGAAAGGCATGCACACATAAAGACACATAAAGTAAGGAAGGAAACCTTTTATTAGAAGTCACAACATCCTAGATAATACTGTGTGTTTTATGGTGCTTAATGTGGATCAGAAGCATTTGGCAAAGGTGGCAGTTTACTGTTCTAGAGCTCATATGTAGTTTTCAAGTTTGCTTTTTCCAAAAAGTACTTTATATTCTAAATGGACTTCTTTTATTATAGGTGGGACAGATATCATTTCATGTTTCATGGGTCAGAATGTCACAGTTCCAGTTTACAAAGGAGAAATTCAGGCCAGAAATCTTGGAATGGCTGTAGAAGCATGGAATGATGAAGGTAACTATTATCCAAAATACTATGCATGCTTATAAAATACAGTAGTTACATGACCTTAACTTTCATTCATCAGATGGGTCAACAGTCAGCTGTTAATGTGGTTCCACTTGAGAAACATGTTGCACAAAAGCTGCATGTGGATCCATCTGATCTGGATTTTAAGGAACTCCAGTGAGGATAATAGTCCTTCCTTTTCCAGTACTCTGCTAAAGCACATCAAGGCCAAGTTCCAGCCTTTGGTGTGTGTTCACTAGCTGTGTTGCTGTGCATGCCAGGCTGGCTTCCACCCTGTGGTGTAACTCCCCTGAAGTTACTGAGGTTAAGGTAGGGATGAGCTTAGTAATTGAACACCAGTTGAAACCAAGACCAACAGTCACAGCATGTCTCATACTTACATCAGCATCTGGCTGTAATAGTAAGTGAAAACTGTAGGTGCTCTTTGCTTTGGTACCCTGTTATTTACAGAAGGAAAATACAGAAAATGTGTCTTTCTTTGTAAACAGGAAAACCGGTTTGGGGTGAAAGTGGAGAGCTGGTTTGTACCAAGCCTATTCCCTGTCAGCCCACACACTTCTGGAATGATGAGAATGGAAGCAAATACAGGAAGGCTTATTTTTCAAAATTCCCAGGTATGTCATGAAGGGCTTTGGATATTGCTCAGACTGGCCAAGGACACAGACTGTGTTGCTGTTCCTAGCAAGGCACAGGTTTATTTGCTATTGCCCAGTCGCAGGCATGTGCAGCTTTGAATTTTGATTCCCAGGGTGAGAACCTCTCAGTGCGTTTCATAATATCTCACTCTGGTTTCTAGTGCTTTGTTTTGAATATGGATTCAAGGCAAACTAGTGAGAACCTCTGCAAGGCTCTAATCCCATTTTGCTGCTTTCATTAGGCAGATCTTGGCCGTCACAGCCTCCCAGTCTGCAGTGCAGACACAGACTGCTTGGCGTGAGTGTGAAATGGAGGTGCTGAATAGGTCAGGTAGCAATCAGCTATTAATGAGTGCTACTGCACCTCTGCCAGAAAGCTCCTGCCTGGCTGGAGGAGTGAATCCCAAGGGGTAAGTGCTGACCTGCTACCTCATTAGCATGAGTATTAAGTATATGCTGCCTAAACGTGCATATTCTGCATTGACAGTCTCCTACAGAGCAAAGGAACAGGCGCTGTGGGCCAGAGGCTTTCTTCCTAATACTTGTGGGGGACTCTGCTCATCCAGGGCTTTTCCTGATGTGGCACAGCAATGCTGAAATCCCTGCTGCCTCCTGGGCAGGGATTATATAGGAGCAGGATCTCCAGCTGCTGTTTTTTGGAGATGGAAGCTTTTTTAAAAATAGCAGCAATACAGGGTGGATTCACAAGAGAAGTCAGACGTTTAGCAGGAGATAATCTTACAGGAAAACTGAGGGAATGCGGAAGTTGCAGTCTGCATGTAAGCCTGGTGGCAGTAAACAGAAAAAATGTGTGACAGTTGTTAGACTGAAATCACTGTGGTCCAGAGGTTCTGTCTGAAACCTCTCTTCTGTCTTTCTTTGTAAATGGGCTTAAGGTTGTAACAATTAAGTTAGAAGATGGTCTTACTTGCATGTGCATGTGCAAGTAATTGGGGTTGGAATTTTTCTCTAGAAAAGCTTGAGTAGAACTGGCTTCTACTTCTGGTTTTGGCAGGCTGTGTAGCAGTATCAATCTTAAAAATAATACAGAAGTCATTCTAGCTCTGAAAAGTCAAGTCTGATTTTACATTAACACAGATCAAGAACATTAAGCACATAAGCTCCCTAGGGAGTTGTTGAGACTTGTTATGCAAGCCCAGAAGACTTCTTGCACAGAATTTTACAGTAGAAAAGTGGATCAAGAAAGACTAATGGGAATATTGTTACCTTTGTGGAGGATTCTTCCAGTTTGCTCAAAATGTATTATTCAGAAGAGCTATTCATCTGCTTTGTAAAGGATGCTGTATAGTCATGCAAACAAAGAATCAGAAGATAATGTAGGGTTTGATCCTAATGTGTGAGCTGCTCCTGGGTGTGCTAGCTCTTTGTAGTAAATGCAGTGTGAATTGTTTGTGTAGTTAAATACTGCTACACTTGCTCTGGATAGTTCTCAAAGTATATCTGATAAATTATACTTAGGTATGTATTTTACTAAGTTAATGTGAGTTGAGTTACACAAATGTCTGCTGTGACTGGATGAGTAAGAAATCAGCTGCTTAACCTCTGCCATTCCCTAATAGGTGTCTGGGCCCATGGTGATTACTGCAAAATTAATCCCAAGACTGGAGGAATTGTCATGCTGGGTCGCAGGTAAAGTGTTTTGGTGGAAGTGTTTTTAGCAAACAAGTGCTAAAATTTGCAGTCTTCATACTGGAGTATGATGTCCGTGATTCTGTGTCACACCTGTTAGTTTTATACTTTATTTAATCCAGTATTGTGGATTTCAGCCCTTAATCAGAGCAGCTGGATTAGAGGGAAGGGACTACATTTCAAAGTTTTTCACCACTTTTTTATATGTGAGCGCAAGACAGTACTGGACTTTCTGCTTTCCATGGTTTATAATGATCATTTAGTTTCAATTGAGAGTGCAGCACATTCAAGGTGGTGAACTGGGAGGTTGTCCTCTGGTCTTGCCTTTAACATCTACTTGTTTTACAGCAAAACTTAATTATAGAAGGTCGGGTATTAAGCGGTGCCTGTTTTAGTGATCATTAGACATTCAAGATCACAATTGGGGCTAAATTTTCTGCTTCCATTTCAAAGTTGCTGTTTGAAACAAAGTTGAGTGAATGAATAATGTTGAGGTTCTCTGTACAGCTTCATTTTAATGAGCAAAATGCCTTTTTGAATTAAATCCTCTTACAATTCTGTTTTTCTAATGTGGCTGCACTTGCACTGCCTGAAATGTAGAGAGTCTTGGTTAATTGCATCAATTTTTCCTCTTCATCAAACTGTAATCACATTTTAATGCTTCTTTGTTTTGTTTGTCTGATTTTTTTCAGTGATGGTACATTAAATCCAAATGGAGTAAGATTTGGAAGTTCTGAAATCTATAACATAGGTATGAAATCAACTTTCCAGCTCTTTCAGCTATGCCATTGTTGCCTTAGATCTGAAATTCAATCATTATCAAGTGCTTGAAAGGATTAAGTAATGAAAGACTTGCTGTCTTTCAGATGAAAGACAATACAGAGTATATTAGCATTAGCAGAATTTTGGTTTTGTGAACTTGAAGCTGGTTGCTTTCCTGAAGTATCTGTAGGGTGGGAGATGACTAGCTGAGATATACAAAAGCAACATCTTAAGGAGCATATAGTAAGGCCTTACAGACTAATAGTATCATGCAGGTTTATAAGAGAACACTTCAACTTGTCAGGCTTTTTTTTTCTCCCCAAGACAAGCTCTTGACACTGTTTTTATTGTACCTTACCTGGTAATTAAGAAGCAGGTTCTTGAGCTTGTGCTTTGTGCTTCAAGGACTGTTGATGTTGTGACAGGTGGTGAAACTGTCCCTGCAAGAGTGCTAATCTGAGACTTAAGGACCCGTTGCCTCTCTCTTCTTGTGTCATCAGGCATGTTATTCTCCTCTCTATGCATCGGTGGGGACTGTGAGGAAAGCCAAAGAAAATGGCTTAGTGTAAAAGCTTATCTGTCCCAAAAGCTATAGCAAATTTTTTTTTGTTATGGACCTAAATGTATATGATCATTAAACCTGGATTTTCACCTGGGCAGGAGTTAAAATTTCAGAGCACCCAGAGGGGAAGCTCAGTGTAGCATAATCTAGCCAGAGTGTTTTGCCTTTGCAGCTCTAGGGGAGGTGAGTTTTTGATGCTACCACAAAAGAAGTGCATCCAGAATGATACATAAATACAGATACTAATAAGGACTTCCCCTTTATTTTCAGTGGAAGCCTTTGAGGAGGTTTCTGATAGCCTCTGTGTCCCTCAGTACAACAAAGATGGGGAGGAGAGGGTGATACTCTTCCTGAAGATGGCATCAGACCACATGTTCAGCAAGAGCCTGGTGAAGAGGATTCAGGACGCGATCCGGATCGCGCTCTCCGCCAGGCATGTTCCCAGCCTCATCCTGGAAACCAAAGGCATTCCGGTATGTCATGAAAAATGCTGCCTACTTTTTTCTTTGTCACCTTGAATAGTAATTAAGGAGCAGTTGTCACTGCTCTTCAAACCCACATACATGGAAATTTTAGCATCTCAAAAGTGTATTCGAGCTTTATAAATAGTTTGTCTATGTTGCCTAGCAACATCTTTTCATCTCCTTTTCAGCTAAGCATGTTTTTTGTTTTTTAAATGTGTTGCATTTTCTCAGTAATATATCCTTAGACTTTTAAAGGAAAATATTAAAAAGGTAATTTAACATTAGTTTTTCTCACTATCCACAAGCTTATTTTGTTTTTGTTTTCCTGTTATAAGTGACATTCTTAGGAAAGCTGAGAGCACTCAGCAAACTCAGAAAATCATTTTGTAAACCATTTCACTTTTACATCTGTTTAGCTGCTTAAATGTAGCTCTATCGCTGTCTTAACTGTATCAGTAATTAAAATTAAATTGTTGTGCTTGTGTGGGAGGAGAAATTTGTGTAGCTCAGTTCTGTGTTCTTGGTCTTCTGAAGCTGTTCTGCTACAGTGCTCATTGTGTGAACTCTTTAGTTTGAATGTCTGTTTTTGTAGTCTTCTCTGATGCTACAGTCTCCTCAACAGCCCTCCAGCAGCAGAATGGGGGTGGAGAGTGTAGGTTTCCCAAGTCCATTTGCACATAAACTTGAGTTCTCCATCATTTAGTACTGTTGATACCCTTTTGCTGCCAGTGTAGGATTCCCTGTGAAAGTGCTTTAGGGTTAAACATGACCAACCTCTGTGGTCCACATAGTGATCTGGGTCTGATCTGTTGAGTTACTTCTGCTTCAGGCCAGTGTTGGCAAATAGTACTTGGCTCAGAAGAGTGTTAAAAAAAAAAAAATTCCCTGAAGTTTAGGTTTTCTGGGCTGTAATTCCAGTTTTCGCACGAAGTGTTGAACTTGTGAACTGTGTAAATCACCTGAATGTACAGCACAAAGTTGATGGTAGTGAGGTGTTTGTGATGGGCTGCCCCTCAGGAAAGCCTCCTCAGATCATTAATTAGTTCACACATTGACTGATTGGAGAACTGAGTGAATTTTAATTACCTTTCAGATAAATGTGCCAGTGGTAAAGTGATCAAAGCTGTCACCCATCTTCTAAAGTTTGCTTGGAAGGGAAACCTCCTATTTTCTCCTACTTTTAGAAATGTGTTTGCATCCTCATCTGCAAATACCATCTAATCCTGACACTGATTTCTGGTGGAAATAGTACAGCTGTGGTGAGGGGATTAGCAACACAAAGAATGGCTTTAATGGGATATCCAGGTGTTTAAAAAAAAAAACATAGTGCAAATCTGTCTTGTCTTGTCCTGACTAAGCATTCTGGTCATCATCAACAAGATTTACTGACTGAAGTAAACAAATTTGCTTTGAATAGTCTGATCCTTTTTTAAAGGAGAGTTCCCCTGTAGGCCACTGAGGTGTTCTGGTTTCTGGGCACTTGTGAAAATTAGTTTGCTATAATCATTGAGGAGAGGGGAGAATAGTGGTTAATCAAGGTGGCTCAGGAGGGTTGGATTATACATGATTTCAGTAGATCTAATAAGGAAAAGTTTGGTTTAGCATTAAGATCAATATTGCAGGAGTGCATTGAGTTGAGGATCATTTAACTTGACTCTGAATGATCTCTAATGATAAATGGTGGTGCCTGGAGTTGAGTTTCAGTGGTTTTGGAGGCCAGGAACAACCTGAGTTCTTTGATCAGCAGATTCAGTAGTAAAGCAAGTGGGGATCCTGTGCCCAGAGCAGACAGACAAAATTAAGGAGATACTTGAAAGTCAGTTTTTCCAAGCTGACACCCCAAATGGTCTGTGGTAGCAGCACAAGTAAAGGGTGAATAAAGCCTTGGTGCCTGTAAAAGCAGAGTTGTCCAAAATGGGCCTTGGCAGTTCCTGTTCACATTGGAGTAGTTCTTCTTTCCCATACTTCACTAGTCAGAAATTAGTGCTCTGATGCCAAAAAGATAAGAACTAGGGTGTTTTTTTTCTGCAGTGTCCTTACTTAGAGTAACACAGTGTAATAGAATTTGTGTGATACATAGGTAGAGGTGAAGCCTCTGTTATTCTTCATTTTGTTTGTTACGGTTTGTGTTGAAACATTTAACTATAAAAGACCATTTAAGCTCAGAATTTCACTTTTCCCTATTAGAAAAGCACTGTCCATCTAAGGTAAGAAAAATCATGGTTTCCTTCTCCCAAATCCCAGTGCAGTTGGGCTTTGTTTTTTTTAACCCACCCGTACAAAACTAAAAATTGTTTGAAAATTGGATATGTCAGAACATAAACACTAAAAATATTTAATGTTTATACCATGATTCTGATCTGGTTTTGTTGTTTTTATATTGGAGCTTGATCATGTTCTCACAGTATTACCAATAGGAGCAATAAACTAAAATGACATATAAACTCTTTGAATTCCACCTACTCTTCAAGTGATTCTTCAGAAGAAAGTACTTCAAATGTAAGAGAAGACATTGTGCTAAATTTTGATAGAGTTCTGGGAGTGGTGCTGGGGTTTCATGAATATTTCCATAAAGCTGCTACATCAAAAAAATGTAATTTCATCTTTGATTTTGTTTTTCAGTATACAGTAAATGGGAAAAAAGTGGAAGTAGCTGTGAAGCAAATAATTGCAGGGAAAGAAGTTGAGCAGCGGGGAGCTTTCTCAAACCCAGAGGCTTTGGACCTGTACAAAAATATTCCTGAGCTTCAAGACTATTAAAGTCACTTGTTTGGTTTTTTTTTTTGCATCTGTCTTTGTTTTGTGTTTGTTTTGTATATACCAATACTGTATGTAAAGAAAAAGCTCTATTTAATACCAGTGGTTCTTTTAAAAGAAAAATATTTCATGAAGTGCATTATGAAAGGCTTGGGTAAAGCTTAGCTCCCTTTTATTGGTGAAATATGCCATATATTTTGGAGGGTTTTTTCCAGCCTGGAAGGAGAAACCTGCCTGTTTTGATTTTTATATATTTGAGTGCATCTTTTCTGGTTAGATTTACATCAGCCCATCAAATGGGAACACTAATAGTCGTGGTTGCAGATAGAATATTTCTTTCATAAAATATTTGCTTTCTTTTTTTAAACTGGATTTTTAGCAACGTTTTTTGATCACTGTGTTTCATGTAAGGAATTGTTTGATGTGTAAGGGAATCCAGAATCCCTATATTCTGTAAGGAATATACAGTGATTTTAACTCCTTGAACCCTGAAACACGCAGGTGGTTCTATATGTAGGGTGCATTTAAATGTTTTTATAAAGCCAAATCATAATGCACTAAACCCATTTGACTTGACTCAGAGTAGTTTCAGTCTTGAAATATCTCACGGTACCCTTGAAGGTAATTGCTGCTTCATTTTGTGATGTAGCCTTCCTTTTATTTTAAGCTTTTGGTTGGTAGACTTCTGGGGGCTCAGAAGGTGAGGGAGCAGTTGCCTCCTTGTTTCTGGGGTAACTCCAGATTATTTCCATGGATCTTGCAGTCATTTCTGTGGATTAATGTAATTGCAGTAGAAGGCATTTTGCTTCCTTGGTTGAAGTCCTTCATTGGCTCCAAGGCAGAGATCCTATGTTAGGTTAACTGAGGAATTCCAGTGTGTTTGTTTATTAAAAGCTGATGGGTTTTGTAACTTTTTTTTTTACGAAATGTCATGTTGAAAGTGAAAGACAAGTGTTTTCTAGCTCTGTATCCTTCCAGTTTATAAAGGGAAAAACACTGTAATGAGCGTACTAAAACAGTAAAATGGAAGCACTAAAATGTTTTGTTTTTTCATAAATACAGTTGCAGTAGTTGTATGACCCTCTGGCATCCAGTGTCTCCTGCACTATTTAAATTTTGTGGGTGAAATATTATTGTACTTACAACTGTGTTGAATGCATTCAGTGTTGATAAAGAGTTAATAAAAATGAATTGATTCTTTATATATATAATTATATATTCTGTTTCAACTGGTACTGTCTTATTTTTATATTCCTTTAGACTGGGTGTCATGGGATAGCTTTTACCTTAATGTGTTACTGATTTTTAATGGTTTTAATTCAAGTCTCACTTTCTACAAAACTTTCTCTGTGAGTTTTATCCTGTTTTCTTGTACAGAGCCCAAGACAAGCAAAACATTGCTGCTAGTTCTGTATGCACAGTTGGCTCATTGAGAAGGTTACAGGTGAACAAGAGTGGAAGAAAATATGCTGAAAATGTGCTTTGTGTCAGTGCAGTGAGAAGCTGTAGGCTGTGATATGTTAATTTTACTAAAAGGGACACACCTGAGCACTGGGAAGGTGTGATCTCCATTCCTGAGAGCAAAATCTAGATGCAGGGGAAGGTTTATTATATATTTCCCCCACCCTGTGACTGATCTCAGCTCACTGGCTGAAGGCTGTTGCAGAACATGTCAAATATTGCTCCCAGTAATTTGGTAAGAATGAAACTGCCCATAAGTGCAGCTGGGAGTCAGCCCCTCTCGGGTGCTGTGGCTGAATTGACACAGTCACTGTGGAATGCAGAAATCCCTCTTTAGCAAATGCAGCTTTAAATGTGCTGGTACTTTCTATACTGTACCAAGCCAGACCATGTTGGCATGATAAATGTGATAATAAAAGTACCAAGCACCCATTAGAAAAGTGTAAAAAAAATGAGCTCCCCAGCTGCCAATAACCTATGATTAAAGGTACTTTTAAATTCCTTCCCCCTCTGGCTTGCTATATATAAATTTTACATTAGCTGTGACTTTGTATTCATTAAAACTTCATTAGATTTGTTCTTTAATTCATGCAAAATGTCTGGAGTTTACAAAGCCCACAGATCCTTATTAATAAGTAATTTTGGGATATTTAATTAATTAAAGATAGTTTAGAAGCACAGACACTTTAAGAACATATACAATGCCTAGAGGCTGCTTTTTTTAATCCTTTATCCTGCTGGAAACACTGGAGAAAGTGTCATTAATGGATATAATTTGATCTCTTGCAAATGTCAGATGTTGCAGAGCTTTTCCCAGACATTAGTTCCGAACAAAAATAGAGATCTACTTCTGTATTGCTCTGTGTACTGGAAATGACCTTTATATGGCCATAAAGCCCTGATGGGTCCTGCAAACTCTGCTGTGCCTCACCTAGTCAGGGGTCTGAGTTTCAGACAATATGGATGCTGACAGCTCCTGGAAACCCAGAGATGACAAAATTTAGAGATGAGGAGAGGTAAGTGGGTACTTGAGGCTGTGGCAGAGCTGGGAACACTTTCCACGGTGTAGCTCCTCCAGTTCCAAAGGCCGTCCTCCAAACATCCAACTTGTATTTGCCTTTGCTTACCCATAGTGTAAGTGACCCATTTCTTTGGATGCTGCCACAGAGCCATGAGGATGGCTGTATTCCTTCCACCTGGGGATAGGCCAAAATATCCCTGGCACAAGAGCAGGGAGATCAAGTCAATGTGGTTTCCAAAGGAAAAGGAGAGAGCATCACTTTCTGTCTGCCACCCACCCAGGTGGGTTCTTTCTGGGACTCAGGCAGAGGGTAACTGCAGTCCAATTCGGTTTTAAGGGTGTCTTTGCAAACTGGTGGCACCCAAAAGCTTTGCTGCAGGGTCTGGCATGGCACTGAGCTTTGGTACCATGGTGTGAGCAGCAAAAATTCCTGGGAGCACCAGGCTCTGCTGTGTTCCCAAGGCATAAGCTGGAAAAACCCTGCAGGGTGTGCCCAGTTGATGGCTCGCTGAGCTGCCTCAGGGGTTTTATCCAGGAAGACTTGATGCCTCAGGGCTGTCAGGATGTAATTAGTTGTACCTTGAGTGTGTAGCCCTCTTTTTGTTTTTTGTTGCCTATTTATAATTTGAAGTTCACAATGTTTGGCCTGGAAAGCTCCATGTGTGGATTTTAGTGGGATGTGTGGCATGCAAATAGATCTGGCTCTGGAAATGGCTTTCAGGTCTGACTTAAATGTTGAATAGCAAAGCAATTAGAGCTGAGGAACTTCAGGCTAGGTGCTTTTCTTGCTCAGTCCTCAGCAGATTTGAGAGTGACTCTTGAATTATGGGATGGAATCAGCCCATTTGCCCTTGAGAGATGTGGTTTTATCACTCCCCTCTTAGAAATGTGCTTTTGTCAGCTCCTGTTAAAGCAGGTACTTCCCCCCCCCACTACCTTATGATTTCAATTAATTTCCCTGGTTAGTGGTGGTTCTCAACAAAATAAAATGAGCTGGTACACAGCAGCCCAAGCAGGGCATAGCTGATAAAATTGTTTATTGTTATGTGCAAGAGAAATCGGTCGTGTGAATTACTTATTCAGTGATTTTAAAAACACAGGTAATTGCCTGATGGAATGCAACTTCCCTGGGGCCATTATTGTCTTTCAGTTTAGTGCATACATATTTAAAAAGATTTCATTTATGAGGCAGAGCAGTCAGTCACAGAGGTAAATGGGCGTTAAAATTAGATTTAAAATGCATTAGGAAGGAGTACCAGGGTCCGAGTCTGTTCTTGAGACAGAACTTGCAGGGTTTTGATCTGGGAGTAAACTGGTGTCTATAGGTGGTGGGAAAACCAATGTCTATAAGGGAATGCTCTGGCCTGCCTTTGAGACCCTGATCAGAGGTGTTTCAGTACACAGGGAGGCTTTGGTATTCCTACAGGAGACCTTTGGAGCTCTGCATTGAGCACTTCTCCCACTGAAATGTTTGAGCTCGTTAGTGCTTTCCTGAGGTGTCAGTCTACTGGCTGGATCTTGTCCTACAGAGCTGAGGATAAATCTGAAATTGCTTAGTGCATCTTTAGCTGTTCATGAGGAGGGTGTTTTTAGCTCTTAAATAACCAGGTCTTAGATAGCAACAAGATACAACTTAACTTTCTTCTACATCTTTTGTAGAAGGAGGAAGCCACATGTCCTAACTCGTGTTCTTCCAGAAATAAAATTGGGGTAGCAATTGCTGTGAAGCATGGCCATGGTCCAGCACAGCAGCCTCAGAGCTGATGAGAGCACACACATTTTCCTTGCTGGGAATTAGGGGCCTTTTTAGATTCCAATAATGAGATAATCAACATCAATTTGAACATTTAGCTCTACATGATCTGTGTGCAAAGCAGGGATGAGGGAAGCTGTCTCTGAGATGCTATTAGTGAGTCAAAGAGTATCTCTGAACAATTCCAGTTGCAGAACAATAAGATGTCCCAAAGTATTAATGCAGCAGGCTGCAGCTGTCCACATGATTCCTCATCGCTACCTCTGGCCAGAGAAATTCTTCCAAACCACCAGTTGCAGATGAACTAAAGTGATGAACTAGTTTTTCTGGGGTGGGAAAAACCTCAGCATGCCATTGTTTAACTGGGTTGTGTAGCACACTAGTGAGAGCTTAATGGGACCTTGTACTTCTTAATTAGAAGACTGTAACGAATTCTCATCTTACTACCTTTGACAAGTGGTTTTGCAAAGTTCAAGAGGCTTATCAGCATTCAGCCTGAGATTCCAGCTGAAAGGATAATGTCCCTTGGAAAAAGACATAGTCTCCAGGATCAATAATTAGTTTACGAGAGCATATTAAAGTACACATGTAGAGGTTCACATCAATAATGAGTCTGCTGAAAAAAAAAATCTCTATTTCAGTTTTGTTCTCTCTTCTGTAGTGATTTAAAGGAAGTTACATTTTGGCTGCTAAAGGGGTAACAGTCCTGCTGGTGGGGATAATCATGGAATCATTGAATGGTTTGTGTTGGAAGGAACCTTAAAGATCACCTACTTGCACCTCCCCACTCTGTTTTAGTTTTACAAAGAGGCTGTTTCTAACATTTCCAGTCTATTGATCCACAGCCTGTGTTTTGACACGGATTGGGAGGGTATTTCTCACTGTGCCAGTAGAAACGAGGCTTGGCTGCATTGTTCCCCAAAGCCCCAGGGTGGGATTAAGGAATCATTTAGGTTAGAAAAGACCTCTAAGATTGAGTCCAACCATTAACCCAGCACAGTTAAGCCCATCACTAAACCATTTCCATAAGTGCCACCCATTCTGGAAAATGGCTCAATCCCCACCTTGGGAATGAGAGGGCTGTTTATAAAAGCAAGCTCTAACCTGAGTGGTGAGAGCTGGAATTAGTACCTCTGTGAAGGTGTGCAAGTGGATAAGTGGGACGGGTGCGTCTGGGGCAGAAGCAGGTGAGGCTGGAGGAGGAGGAGGTCACAGCAGTGTCCTCACCCGGCAGCCCTTGGATGCTGTGGTGTTTGGGAGCCCAATCCCCATTCCTAGGAGCTGCCTGTTCACTTTGGCTTGGGTACTTTGGAAAACGTTTTGGAAGTTATTTTCAAAACCTGGTCTCACATAACCCATACACTTCTGTCTAACGCGGATAAGAGCTCTAGGGTTGCCAGCCTAATTTTAGTTAAGCCCCAGCTTAGCATGATTGGCTTTTTCCCTTTCTAAAAATCAGTTTATATTGGGTTCTTTCTAGAGCAGCCAGAGGAGGAGAGTCCCATCTGTTTACGACCTGGTTACCTGTCTTATGATCTCTGCCTGTGTCTGCAACATCTTCCATTGCCCAGGAAAAGGTGGATTTCAGGAGCTTGCTGAGGTGTGAAGCTGAGTTTCCTTTTCTTGCAGTGGATTTTAAACTGATGGAACTTACCTGGCACAGCTGGTCCTGTGGGCACCTAGTGATGGGCCTGGGCCAGGCACAGACTGTGGCAGTTCAGCCAAGTGGGGGGGTACACCCTGAAAACTCAATTACAATTAACTTGTCTGACAGCACATTCATTTCCCTTTGAATGAGCTGTATTTCGCTTCAGCTTATATTAGCTATGAAGAGGTTAAAGTTAAATGGAAATAAATTGAATAATAAATGAATTGAAGGAAACTATGAGAATTTGTGCTAGTTTAACTGACTGGGTTTAAAAGGTGAGCTGAGTTTAAACCAGTGTGACTTCAACCCTCTCCGGGGCTGAAGGAGGTGGCCTTGAGCATACAAATGTGATACTCAACTGAGAATTTTAATTTGCCTAGTTCTCATGTATAATAAAATATGCTAGATACATGACACTTCATGAATTAATGCAGGAGTAGAAAGCATGAAGAGAGATTCTTGTACAGGATTTGTTCTTATAATGCAAATGCCAAGCAAGGCTTTAAATGGCCCTGGCTATCTGGAATCATGGAGCCTATTTCACGCTTCACTTAAGGGTTTGTTCCCGTTTCCTTAACCTTTTCATTATTAGAGGGTCTGTGCATGTATGGGAGGGAGGCAAATTAGGAAGGAAATGTCCAAACAAGCAAAAGCTCATATTGACCCCTGCACGTGTGTGTGAGCTTTTACCATGTCGGGGGCCCTCACAGAAGTTACCAAGTGATGAAGGCGTTATTGAACCCTGCTGGTGTGACTGGGATTACTGGGGCTGTTGGAGTGGGGAAGGATGTTTGAATGCTTTGCCTCAGAGGGAAAGCACACAGAGGGATTTCTCTTTAACTTTGTGTAATGAAAAAAACATACAGGTATTGCCAGGGCTGGAGCAATGCAAATAATCCATGTCTATAACTCCCAGGGGTTACGTGTGCTGCTGGGCTGTTGGGATTCAGAGGCAAAGCGCTGCTGTTGTGCCAGGGATGAGGGAGGATACTCTGGGTGTCACGGGGAGAGCTCAGCTCATCCCTTCTCTGGGTGACTCTGCTGGTCACTCCATCTCTGTGCTGTGGCTGTACACAGGGGGGCTGATGGTGTCTTTGCTCTTCCTCTGGCTGACCTGCTCTGGTAACGCTTGCTCAGAGACACTGGTTTTCTCTTGCCACCTGTCTGCAGTGCTGGGCCCCCTCCCAGGTGCCAGGTAAGGAAGAGATGGCAAGTTCACAGGTGATGCAGCAACAACGAACTCTGCATCCCTGCAGGGGGGATGGCTGGCCATGACAATCTGCACCCTCCTTGCCAACACACTCTCCTGCCTATGCTGAAGAAAGATCAGGCCCTGCCCTGAGCAGCACAAGCTGAAGGCAGCCCTGACCACAGCGTGGCTGTGCCAGCAGTTCCAGGTGATGTGAAAAGACACCTGCAGAAAAAACACCGAGCCAAGGCTGATGGAAAGGTGAGGGAACACGGAGAGCATCAAAGACAGCTACAAACCCCCACTGACACTGGGATATGATCATTCCCCATGTGAAACCTGTAATTAGACTGAGAAGAGGACAGCTGCTTCTGACGGTATAAAAATATTGAGACGTGACTGCAAAAGCAGAGATTTTCTCCTAATGCAGCTCAAATTAAAATGGGGGAGGGGGAATAGAGATTTTGATAGCTCATGAAAATATTTTTTTTTTTCCCTGAATCAGTTAATATTTAGGAAGTAAAGCAGTTCTGTGAATGGGAAGAAAAAAGTTACCCTCAGTGGGATTACAGTGGTTACAGGCAGCAAGTGTGATCAATGCTAAGCTGTTTAATATCTCCAGTGATGATTCTCCTCCTCTCTCACTCTTTGCTCTACCTGAAGCATGTGTACTTCATCCCTGCCCTGTGCATAGGGCACTTGGCACCACAGGCTCCTGCTGAAAACCAGAACTTGTTTTCAGACTGCAAGAAGCTCTGGGAAACCTCCAGACACACAAGAGAAAAGGTTGAATGCATTTCCTCCCTAGTTTAAATTTCTGCCTTTATTCTCTGATGCAAAACCTCAGTTCCCACCGAGTTCTAGATGAAATAATTACTTTCATGTACAAACAGGAGCAAAAGAAGTTTTTAAGCAGTGTGGAGTCTGATGTGAGAATTCTATTAGATTTCAGTGGGTACCTGCTTGACCTTGTAAATTGAAACTCCAAAAGGTCACTCTGTGTCTTCTCATGGTATTTAATTTTCTGTGCTTCAGCAGCAGGGGGTGAAAGGGAGCTGGAATGGGTTTATTCAACTCTGTGTAGGAACTGAATGCGACAAAAATAACTATTTTTTAAAAATGGCACTAATCAGGTGCAGAGCATTGCTCTCTCAGTTCTTCCCCATCTCTGCCTTTCTGGCTCCTTAACCAAGCTTGAGTATTGACAGGACAGATCAATTTGTCAGGGTTTGTGAACTCCTCTGTCTGCCCCACATGCTTGTTTTTCACTTTTAGGATTATAATCCTGTTTATAATGGAGATCTTGAGTTGTATCATAAAGATGGAGTTGGGAATGTAATACAATGGCCACTCTGAGCTGCCTCAATAACAGGCTAATTCCTGAATTTAGGATCACTGTGAATGCCATGTATATGTACATTAAAGGCATTAATGTAATTAATAATAAAGAACATGCTAGGTTGACATAATTTGGGAATAGGTTATAAGCCAAGAACATCAGCTCCTGGGAAGAAGCATTTTGGTGGCAGAGAGTGGCATGACTTACTGCCACCTCCCATTGGCCCCCTCCCAAACCTCCCGCACATTCATTATGCCTTAAATATTCTCACATTGAGGGTTTTTTTTTCAAGTGGTCTAATTATAAACTTCATTATAATTGTTCATTAGTTTTATTTTCTTCAATTAGCTTAACAAGTTGCCAGATGAAATACAAAACTGGCAATTAGCTTGATCTAATTGTAATGAGCCACTCAAACTGGGTCACCAAATATGTTCGTTTATAGCACTTTTTTTCCCCCCCCCCCAACTGGTGAAAAAATAACAGAAATATTCAGAGCATCTCCTGATCTGAGGAGTGGAAACTTCCCACTCATTTATTAGAATAGAAAAAAATAAATCAATTGTTCTGCTTGTGGTAGCTCAGCAAGGTGCAGCCCAGGTACCTGGGTGGCCCTGGCTTACGCAGATGTGGTCAGCAGCTGAATGGGGCCATTCTCTCTTTGAGCCCTTGTCCTGCCGAATGTGAGTCACTTGAGCTGCCAGGAGGGAGGTCAGCTCTGACCTAATGTCTGTTTATCTCCTCAGATCCCAGAGAATTCCATGTGATAGTGGTTTGTGGCAGAAGGGACCTTGAAAGATCATCTAGATCACACCTGGCTGGTGCTCCAAGGGACAATGACAACAATGCCGTGCCCTGATGGAAGCTGAAAAGTGAAACTGTGCTGCCTAAAGAGGGGAAAGCCCAGTGTGAGCTGAGCTGCCCCTTTTGGTGAAGGGCCTTGGGAGGCTCTGGGCAGCCCAAGAACTTGGTTTGAGCCACTCTGGTAGGATGGTTTTGGCCACATTCCGCCCTGCACAGCAGCTGGTTTTGCCATGAGCTTTGGATAACCCTGAGCTTTCTTTTTTTTGCCAGACTTCCCTTTTGCCACGCAGTGCTCAGACCTGCTCCTGTTAAGTAGCTGCTTAGCAGCAGCTTCTGGCTTGTATGGTCCAGTGGATTTACAGCAACCCCTCTTGGAAGATAATTTGGGCAGGAGCGATTATTTGCTATGAATAATTCCTCCAGCATGTTATGCACATGACATCTAAATCACAACTAAATCACAGGGACGAGCAGCACAGTGGTAGCTCCTTAGCAAACTTAAGTGGTGGCATTTAGAGGACTCGGCCCCGGATTTGGATTTCTCTGGGATCTTATCCTGCCTCTGACCGACGGAAACACAATAAAATATTAAACCAGTGCAGAGAATACAACTACCTGTAAGTAATTCATAAAACACCGCTGTGGTGGCAAGAGCAAGGGCTGATGAAGCTGTATGCCTGCCCAAATCCATACCTCGCCCATCCCTGACAGGCGGATGAGTTTGGTGGTCTACTAGCACAATCTCTTAAAATTTCAGCCAGGGACTCTGTTGTATGCGGGAAGGTGGAGAGGAGGGACTCGTCCCGGTGGAAAGACAAATCCCCCACCTCAGCGCACCGACAGCCGCTCTTTGCTCCGCAAATCCCCTTTGATGCGGCGCTGTCTCTTGGCTCTGTCTCTAATTCCCCGCGCTGCCAGCTGGGACGCGGCGGTGTCAGCGCTCCGCTCGCTCAGCGGGCTCAGATTAAAGACGCCGGCGGCGCAGAACGGGAGAAAATTCACACCTCTGCCTTTCACGCCACAGACAGCTCCATCAGCTCTTCAAACACCATCCAAAGGCATTGTTTGGCTTAATGAACGCGCCCGGAGGTAGCGTCTGCATCTGGGGCTGCTGCACCAACGCGCTCTCGCTTCCACCGCATCCTGACGGCGTTTTTCACTCCAGCTTCCATGACCCGACCTGACCCTGTGCTGCACCGGGAAAGCCTTTGCTGGATGGAGGGATGCAGGATGTCCCTTGCCTGCATGGAACAGGTGACACCAGGCACAAGGGAACAATCCCAGAAGCTGGGGTATGTCTGTGTGTCTCCCCCTGGTACTTCTGGGCTGTGACCCACCAAACGCCAGCAGGACCCATCTGCCTGGTGCCAGGAGAGGGCTGCACTTGAATAAGTCCTGTTAAGAACACCTCTGCTCCTAATTCACTTTGGTCACTTTATATTAGTTTTACTCCTCCTGGGTTTAAATCAGGCAGGGGCAGATGTAAACCGGCTTGTGATAAGCAGCTGAAATCGCGAAAGGGCTGTGTGACACATGGCTTTGCATTTGATTCAAGTAGTTACAGTCATAATATCCATTAATTTTTGTAGTGCTCCTGGGGGCAAAAGTCTCTCCTGTTCATTAAAGAGACCTGAATTTCTAAGGATCCCGGTGTTCGACACAGCCTGCTTGGCACTCGTGCTGTGAAAAAATCCCCTTGTTTACACAGCTGATGGCCTGGGGTGGGGACGGTCCTGGCACCGGGGCCACCTCCCCTGCGTTTTATTTAAGGCTCTGAAATGCTCCTGCTTCGAGATCCCAGAGCTCCGCTGAGAGGCGAAGGGTGGGTGGAATGCTTTAAAAAAAAAAAAAAAACCACCAAAAAAAAAGCCACATATATTCCAGGCAAAAATTTTCTCAGTATAAATGTTGAGGCAAAGCGGCGTCACAGATGACAGGTCTTCAAAGCCGAAGCACGAGCTGCGCTCGGGGAGGGAGGCAACCAGGCAGATCCCTCTGCCTTGATTAGCGAGGCTTTCCAGGCGCCGGCTCGCTCCTTTTCTGTCTCCGGGCTGCCTTTGAAACAACCCCTTTGACGGCTTCAGGCATTTCTTAGTTTAGCTGAGAATGAGCGAACATAAGAGAAGAAATCTGTAAGAATGACAGGGCCTGTGTGCGTCTTTTATATGCATTTCTGGAGCACAAAGACTGTTTTAATGAGCCGGCACAAAGCTTTGTGTGACTCCTGCTTTTAGCAACTCCGTGGTGATGGAGCTACCTGAGAAGTTTCCCGGCTGTGGCCTTCATGGAAAATGCTCGATTTTTTGGGTTGGTTTTGTTTTCTGTGGAACACCAGGCCCTGACTGATTGAGGAGTGCAGGGGCAGGAGCATCCTCTGGTCCCAATGGCAGACGGTGCTGGGGGCTGAGCTTTCCTTATCCTTTTCCAGAGCAGCTGCTCCAGGCACTGCTGTGTCCCTCCCATCCCCATGCCCACAGCATTTGCCCTGTGCCCTGCAGTGGGTGCAATATCCCTCCGTTTTTAAGCATCACTCCTTTGCTTTGCAGGGAGAACTGGAAGCAGGTCTGGGTGCCCAGGCTGAGGCCGGAGGAGGACTGCATGGTACCAGCTTGAGCAACTCCCTTCAGGTCCGCGTGGCTTTTGCGGGTGTGGACAGACCCCAAAATATTAATTAAAAGCTCCTTTCTGTAATGTTGCAGGCGGCACAGCTCTGAGCAGGAGAGCTGAGACATCCCTGCAATCTGCAGTTTGGCAGCTGCTGGGAGAAGAGCAGGAGGTTTCTCAGAGCAGAATCAGGGCTTGTCTTTGCAGCCCGGCCGTAAGTCCCAAGTGGTAACTGAAGGACATATGATGGAGCAGCCACAGGCCCCAGGTTCACCAGAGGTACTGGGTATTTTATTAATTCAAAGGCATCAGGAAATGATGCAACCAAAACACAGTATGAGATAGTTTTTCTTTATTTAGACAAAGCTAAGAGAGAAACTCAGGTTCCTCATAATTATGCAAATAACAGCATCTACATGGCATGTGACTGATTTTCTTCGTACACAATTATTTCCTTAAAGAATACTTTTTACGACTGGTTATTAGGAAAAATAAAGAATAATCAAAGAATGCTTTATGATATCAATTTCTGAGGGGCCTTGGGCTCCTGTTGTTTTCCTAAGGATATTAAATTGGCTTGTGAGAAGTAGATCACATATTTAGAAAGGTGTGCTGGCGGAGAAGTGAGTTGCAAAGTGCTGCAGCACGTGTTGTGCTGCTGACTGTGTGTCCCATGATGGAGCCATGGCTAGTACCTCTGTGTCAGGCCAGAATATGGAGCACTTCTTAAAAAGCTGACACATCTGTCCCCTGGTAATCCGTCTGTCCCACCTGTAATCTATGTCTCTCTGTATCTGGAGTACAGTGGTGGGTCCCAGTCCAGCTTCTCCTGAGGTCAGTGGTGAAACTTTCGATGGAAGAGGGAACTGGATCAGACCTTTCTCACAACCTGACCTTCCCTCTGACCTCTGCATCCAAACCTCAGGGCTGCTTTTCTAGAGAATGATGCCTTGACAGATGCCTTCCTAGTGGGCAGAGATCAGGGATGGAGCATCTGGTGTCATCTGAGAGGAATTCATTGCACCTAATTTTCCTCCTTCCCACCCTGCTGTGGCACATGAGCTCGCTCAGACTATTGCTCCTGTGCTTGCAGCATCCAAATCCAGACTTGATCCTCTTGTGGAGAGAGTGGTGGAACTGAGGGTTGTGGGATGCCTGGCACCTTCTCACTGAGCCAGTCCCAGCCCAGCCACAATAAGTGGGCAAAATCCTTCAGCAGCAGCAGGGTCCTGCACAGCAGTGTCTCAGGGTACAGCACTGGGGGCGGTTTGCAGCACTTTGGGAAGGATGGGGTGTGAGATGGGTGGGTACAGCCTGGCCAAGGGCAGCACTGAACCCCCTGCATCTTCGGGAGCCTGGGAGAGTCCCAGGCTCCTGGGAGAAGCACAACAGGCATGCAGCTCACATTCTCCTTCTGTTCATTTTTCAGGGATTTTGTTATGTTTTTCCTTAGGGCTGAGCAGCTCCCAGGCTCCAGTGAGGCCCAGTGATTGTGTGAGTTTGACCTAAAGGAGGGGGCTGGTTAACTCTCTGATCTTTGAGCTTCTCTGACTGGAGTCTGAGGGAGGATGAATACACTTCCCCCAGCCCTTTTATTCTTCCCATTACGTGGGGCATGTGGCCATCCACAGTCCCATCCTCCTGGTCCCTGGCACAGGTTCAGCCATGCTGGAAGCCCTCCTGCACTCCCTCCCAGCTTCTGAGCTCAAAGAGCCAAAGGAGCAAACCCCATTCCTTGCCACAAATATATAAACCATTTCTCTGGGTGTGCTCCTGCCTTCTCCCTCTCTGGTGCTTCCCAACCAGAGGAAGAGGAGACGTTGTGGGTGGGCTGTGGGCCAGGTACACAAACCCCCTCTCCTTTGCAGGTGGCTCAAGGTGGTGTCAGGGGTCACTGCCCCGGGCAGGGGGCTCAGCTGGGTGCTCACAGCTGCAGGTAGTTGGCAGTCACTGAGCATTTCCAGCTGGCACAAGGACATGGGTTCTGCCCATCATCGCCCACCTACCCCATACAGGTGTTTAAAATTACACAGGCAGAAATCAGTCAGTCTCCTGCTCGGGCCTGTCTTAAACCAATTTAATTAAACACAGGTAAAGGAGGGAGCAGAAATTATGGCAATTCATCACCTTTTAGTCTCTGCAGGTGCTTGGCTGCAGCAGGGCACCACAATTCCAGCCGCTATGCACTTTTCCCCCTGGGAGTGATTAACCCGCTCCCTTCTGGTGAGTGAAGCCCTCTACTCCTCTGGGAAGAGGCTTTAAGGATAATGAGTGAGAAGATGATTAAAAGCAAAAAAAAAAAAAGAAAAAGCCAAACCACTCTGATTCAGTTCCTGCCTTGCTCACAGGTTTCCTGCCTGACGCCGAGTGAATCACTTACCTCGGTGATTCACGCCGGCCCCTCGCTGCCAGGGGAACAGCGGCTCCTCCCCGAATGGTCCCTTTGGTTTCTCCCTCTGTGGATGATGCCGGGGACCAGAGAGGGGCAGATCCCCAGAGGACCCCACTTTGCGCATCAGGGGTGCCACATCGCAAGGGTGCAGTTCCTACAGAGGGGCAAGGGCAGTTCGTGGGGCTTGGGTAGCCCTAAATAGTGGTGCTGATATGCTGCCCCATCTTGTAAAGCAGGAATTGCCATGATTTCTCTGCTCAGCTGCTCTGGGCAGAGTGTAACAACCTACAGAGCAGGTACAGGGCACAACATCCCAAGGCTGGGCTGCCGGCAGTGTAACTTCCACCCCAGCCACTACCAGCGACATGTCAGCCTCCATCCAACAGCATGAGGATTCATTATCCCAGTGTTTTCCAACATTGCAAAATGGATGCAATTAAATTTTTGAAAAATCTGGGCTTTCTCTGACCTGGAGCTAACACTCTTTCTTGCAGCTTGCAAGCAAGCAGTCGGCAGACACGGTCCGACGGGACAGCGTCTCTTAATGATGCTCTCGATGGAATGGGCTTCCTGAGGGGCCAGATGGACCCACTGGCAGAGTTTCTGGCTACCCACTCTCCACACACAGCAGAGTTAAGTCTCAAGCTCCACATGAGTTATAGGTCAGGGTGCCATCATTTGTACACAAACTTTGATGATTTAAAGGAGGAAATGCTAAAATAGGAGCAACTTCATCTTGGTCCTGTCAAAGCCTCTTCCCACCCATTGTTCAGAGATTTTCAGTAGTGGCAAATCCATCAGCTAAAGTAGCTGTTTCTTCACATTCTTGCCCTGTCCATTAGGGTACTCCCATGGGCACAGACACAGAGCCAGGTTTATCGTCTTCCAAGGACTGTACCACAGGTTGTGATGCCAGTGCTCCCCATGCCACAGATGGGACTTGGGTTTATTGTCTTTTCCCAGACCTCCTCATGGGTGTCCTGGTTTTACAGGCACCTGATGCCCTCAGGAATGCAGCCTCTCTGATTGCACAGTGCACTGGGGGTCAGGACTTGTCCAGCTGGGAAGAAAGCGTTTTGCTTTCCTGTAATCTCCTCCTTTGTACTTAAAACCAGATAACTAACTTGGGTCGATTTCCAAAACATACTAAAGCAAAATATTTAGATTTTACCATTTTCTTTCCCCAGCCAAAGCTGTTTGCAGAGTTTGACCTGGTTTCATGAGTTTCTTTAGTGATCCCCAAAACTGCAGTTTTAGGACAAATCAGGGTTGGTTTTTCTGGAATCACTGAACTGTTTTTAGGTCTGGCAGACTTTTACTATAAAAGCTGATCTGACAAGCTTGGCCACAAGGGTACAAAGTGATAGAAGCTCTCAAATACTGTAAGACATCTCAAAGAGTAATTAAAGTAATTATTTCCCATCATTATTAAATGCTGGTGGAGGGAAAGCCAGGTTAAGAAAATATTAAGCTCCGGCCTCCCTTATCAGATACTGCTCTGATTCTGATGGTAATTTTGCAGACCCTTTGCTGCAGTCCTCCTTCCCCTGCACTCAAGCCCAGACGTGGACAGCAGTGAAAACCCATGGGCTGGCTCTCCAGCCTGGTGTAGGTGTCCCCTGAGGCTTTTATCCCAGCAGGGTGGCAGAACTTCTGTGCTGGGTGTTTGTATGAGACAGAGTGGGATGGGGAGGTCCTGCTGCCCAACAGTGGCAGGGAGGGAAGGGAGGGAGGGACTCCCAGCATTCTAGGAAGGAGTCTGTTTTTCATGCTGCTTTGAGTAGGTGATGACCCTGAGAGTCAAATTTAGCCCAAGCAACAACACTTCTGCTGTCCTGTGTGCCGTACAGTGCCTCGGGGTTACTCAGGCTCCTTGTTCTCTCCAGGAAATCCAGCTCAGGATCCAGCCCCCATCCTTACCTCCCCTTAACTCCCAGCTGGGTTTTTTGCCTCCTAATACCTAAAGACATCTTTAAAATTCCCATCCTTACTGTTTCCCTAGGAGCATTCTTGAAACTTTCTATCTCCTGACATTTGAGTGATCTAAAACCCAACAGCTTTCCATAATGCTGCAGAAGTCTTTCAAGTCTTTCATAACACAGGTTGCCTCTGTGTGCAAAGTCACGCCGGCACAAAGAAAGTGTAGCAACGTCCCACCGGAATAACTTAAAAGAGAATCTCCTTTGGGGAAAAGAATTATTTTGAGGAACACATATGGGAGACACAGATTATGGCACCATGGGTGGCTCGGCTGTCTTGGTGGCATCTCCTCACGTACCTTTTGATGCTCTTGCACCAGAAGAAGACAGGGAAAGACAAGGCAGGCTGTAAACCAGCTAAGGAGCTTGGAAATGGCTCAGCAGCGATATGGAAACCAGAAGCTCCAATGAATTATGCCAACTCAGTCGAGGAGCACCTATTGCTTTAATGAGGAAGCTGTGCTTCATCAGCTGTAGCTGTTTATTATTTTGTTGATTAATCTGCAATTCTTCCTCATGCTTTTTCTGTCTCCCAATAATTCCCTTCTGTTTTTTCACACCTCCTCTTTCAACCTCAGTGAGGAAAATTAATCCTGGTTGCCCCCATAGTGTGTGATCAGCTGTGTCTCCAACGGGTTTGCTCCCCCCACTGCCTAAAACACCTGTCATGGAGCAGCTTCTCTGCCGTGGGCTCACCCTGCAAGGCATTTTCTGAGCTGGAAAATCCCTAATTCTGATGCTCTTTCCCTGTGACAACTTGTGTTTCACCTGTTAATTTGTACACAGTCCCTGGTGTTCAGCCCCAAAGCCTCGGAAGTGTTTATTACTGTTTGTATTTGGTTTTGTTATGGTTTGTTTCTTGCAACACAAACAAAGAAGGCTGTTGGAAGGAGTGAGGGCAGTGCCAGAGCAACTATCTTAGAGTCTGTAGATACCACCTAATACTTGTTTCCACTTCATTTTTACTGGAATATTACCATTAATTATCATTAAAAGGCAGTAAAAGCATTAAGCATGTCGTAGAGGGGGGAGAAGATTTTACTGCTTTATTAGGCTGAGAGGTAGATAATGGAATCACTACAGCTTTACTATCCATCTTAAGCACAAGTTTGGGAAGGTGTTAACCAGACCAGTCCTGCATGGAAAGAATGGGATCGGGGATGAGCACCTCAGCCAATGTACCTGGATCTCTGAAAGTGGGATCACTTCCTTGTCAGCACTTTGGCAGTCTGCAAAATTTCTCACTTTGGATTTTCTTTCACATGTTGGATATAAAATCCTGCTTAAAAATGGGTGGCAACGATGGAATAAAGTCTGAATGCTTCCCCAAGCTTCTGCAAAGGCGAGGTGTGTGCAGGATTTGGGCTGATGAGGGGGACAGGACAAGGTGCTGGTCCAGGGTGCCCCAACAGGGGGTTAGTGCTGGGTTTGAGCTGCACAAGGAAGTTGTCTCCTATCACACTGTGCCCCCCGTAATCCCCCTGAGCTGCTCCCCCAGGGAACGCAGCTGAGCCTCAGGACAGAGCTCCTGGACAGCTTTGGGATGCTCTGGGTGCACACCCCTTTGCACATTTCTTTCGTAGTGGCACAAGGCCCACAGTGACCCACTGGGGTCAGGGGCAGCCTGTGTACCTCCAGCTGGCTGCCCACGGCAACCCCAACATCCCCCCCCCCCCGACTCCCCAAGAAAGAAATGGGATGTCTAAAGCAGCTAATTCCCTTATTTTGGATCACCAGATTTCCACTAGCAGCTAAATATTCTGGTTGTATTTTATTAGGCCAGGTACCAAGAGCACACAGCAAGACGCTCTTCATCACTGCTTTTCATGCATTTTGTATACTTGTTTATTAGCTTTATTTTCTTTGAGGAAACGAAATCTTTGGGTTCTCTTGGATTTTGTTTTTTTCTGCACCTCTCTGGGTCCAGTTCCTCCAGCCTGAGGTTGATTCCTGTGTGCTTTCATGCCGAGGTACATTTCCCTACATGGGAGATAAGCATTTATTCACGTTCGTGTTTGTGTGGAGTGGTAAAATATTAGAGTTAAATTTTTTATGACATTCCTAGGAGTGGTTATGGAGCAAACAAGATTACAGCAAGTACTACAGAAACGCTTGTTTATGCAGGGAGGGAAAATATCAAACTCGGAGACGTGTTTGCAGAACTGCTGGAGAGCCCAGGGGATAGGTTTAGTTTTCCCTCTCTTTTTCTTTCTCTACCTCGCTAGTTTTACTGCAATCACAGTAACAACTCCCAGCAATTAGGGATGAGTGGATTTTGAGTGGATTTCTGGTTCTAACAGTGGGACGTGTTTACATTCCAAGGGAGGGGACATGGGCAGCACTTGTCTCTATTGGCAAAATGTCACCGAGGGTGATCCCGCTGGGAGAGGCGTGTGTGAGGGGCTCCCCTGGGCATGCTGCTGGTGCTGCCAGCACTGCCCTGGGCACCCTCCTCACTCCCACTGCACACTCCTTGGGACAACCTTCACACATCCCCTGCGATGCCCTCACACCTCTTGGGACTTCTTTTGCACAGCCCTCGGGACACCCTTTGCACAGCCCCGGGGTGCCCTTTGCACACCACCACACTCCTTGGGACACCCTCAGACCCTTTGGGATGCTCTTTGCACACCTCTTGGGACACGCTCACATCCTCTGGGATGCCTTTTGCACAGTCCTCAGGACTCTCTTTTGCACACCCCGTGGATGCCATTTGTACACCCCTTGGGACACCCTCACACCCCCTGGGGCACCCTTTGCACACTCCTTGGGACTCCCTTTGCACTGCTCCTTGGGATGCGCTCACATCCCTTGGGATGCCCTTTGCACACTCCTTGAGGAGTGGTGCCCTTTGGACACCCCTCGGGACACTCTCACACCCCCTGGGATGGCCTCACACCCCCCAGGACAGCCTTTGCACAACCCCCGGGATGCCCCGTGCTCCCCCCGCGCTCGTTCCCGCACCGCAGCGGCCCCGCGCAGTGACGG